>SJYC01138534.1:0-22685 GCA_006408675.1 Madoqua kirkii
TTCTGTTGTTTGGGGTTTTATTATTGCTGTTACTCAATGCATTAAAAATATCTAATTGTAAATATTTACAAAGTATTTTATAAGTCTTCAAGCCACTTCAAAAAATTCCAAAATTCAAAAATAAAAATAAAAAATAAAACAAACTTTATTTCACTCTGAAAATCCTTCAAATAAGCCCCATTGTTATATTCTGATTCATTTAAAAAAAAAATCACAAGTGTATTTCTATTGAGGCATTTTAATATTTCTTTACTTTTTCAATCATCTTTTTTTGGTCTTTTGCCTCAGCTACTCTCCTGAGATGCAGAGATCAAGACCTCAAGACCTCAGTCTTGTAAAAACCACAGGTCAAGTTATTATTTTACTCAGTCTCTGAATACATTTAGGTCCACCAGCCTCTCTTTTCAATCCTAAAATGTTCCAACATTTAGCTTCACCCTGTATACACACCTTTGGCTCATTTCTAGCCTCGGCAACTGCTTCTTTCCAGTATCTTCTTTTTATTAACTTTTATTTTGAACTTCATGTATTGAAACAATTTTTGATTTACTTAATGTTGCCAAAAGCACACGAAAAAATTCACATATAATCATTACTCAGTGTCTCTTCGTGTTAACATCTTTCATAGTCATAGAACATTCATCAAATTAAAGAAATTAACTTTGTATAATACTCTTAGTATGGATTTTTGCTTTGTTGTCATTGTCTATTGGTGTCTTTTGTTGTTGTCCTGGGTCCCAGTTCTCATTTTCTGTTGTGTATATTTTTAGTCTTTTCCAGTTAGTGAGAGTTCCTCTTGCTTTCCTTGGAAATTCCATGAAGAGTCAGGTATTTTGTGACTATTTCACAAATTGGGATTGTCTGAAGTTTTCTCATACCTCGGCTGATGTCACCTTTTGGGGCAAGAACTCTGGAAAAAATGTGCCATTTTCAATGCGACATATTGTGAGCACATTAGTCAGTAAATCATTGAGAGTTTTTGGAGTCATATTTAAACTCAGATTTCTGATAGAAAAAGCACTCTTTCCTTTCTGTATAATTATAGTTAATAGGGTTTAGCTTCAGCTTCCCTATGCTCATTTTGTGTCCATTGTAAAATTATAGATACATGTCTATGTGAAGTATAAACCAAAGTGTAGTGTATAACATTGTTCTTCAAAAAATGATAAAACACTTATCATTGTTATTCAATGTTAAACAAGTGAATTCTGACACTCCAGCTTTCCTCCCACAAACTCTCCACCCTTCTCTTCCCCTTTAAAGCCATCCTTATACTTCTAAGACTACACATGGGCAGACAGAAAGAGGATATTCTTAAAAGAAACTAAGATTTTCAACCTTTCAAATTGTGATGCTGGAGGACTCTGGAGAATCCCTTGGACAACAAAGATATCAAACCAGTCCATCCTAAAGGAAATAAACTCTGAATATTCATTGGAAGGCCTGATGCTGAAGCTGAAGCTCTAATACTTTGGCCAACTGATGCAAAGAATCGACTCACTGGAAAAGACCCTAATTCTGGGAAAGACTGAGAGCAGGACGAGAAGAGGGTAACAGAGGATGAGATGGTTGCAAGGCATCATTGACTCAATAGGCACGAGTTTGAACAACCTCTCGGAAATACTAAAGTACAGGGAAGTCTGGTGTGCTGCAGTCCATGGGGCCGCAAAGAGTTGGACATGATTTAATGACTGAAAAACAACAAGGTTTTCAACAGGTATGCTATGCTGAGTTATATGATCTCATGGTAGTTAGTAACACAGTTAAATTTGGAATCAGAAATAAACAGGCTACTGAATTAGGAGAAGAACCTCTTATTAGAGTATGATTTCATTCATGCATCCTGACACAGAGTATAGATGTCTTGTTTTGGATACACTGGTTATGAGGAATCCTTGAGATAGTTTTAATGCCATTTAGTTTGGAATGTGAGTGCAACAGTGGCTGGGGTTGCCCCTCATACCACTTAGTTGGTATGCATGGTGCTATGCAGATTATAAATTTAAAACTCTTGAAATAGAATCTGATCTTCAACTGAGTCTTCTTCTCCTTACATCATGAACTAATGCAGCAACTACTATGGTGGCCTAGGCTCTGGTTATGGCAACCTGGGGTGTGAACATGGATGGGCTACAGTGGCTGTGGATATACCTGCTATCGTCCATGCTGCTATGGAAGATACTAGTCTTCTGGCTTCTTCTGAGAAATTCTAGACTGCTCATCTATTCAGGGCGTGATCTTCTGAGACCCATGTTTACCTCCTGAGTTAATTATAATAAATATGTTCTTGTCTGTTTAAACAGTTACTGCTGCTGCTGCTGATGCTGCTAAGTCACCTCAGTTGTGTCTGACTCTGTGTGACCCTGTGCAACCCCATAGATGGCAACCCACCAGGCTCCCCTTTCCCTGGGATTCCCCAGGCAAGAACACTGTAGTGGGTTGCCATTTCCTTCTCCAATGCATGAAAGTGAAAAGTGAAAATGAAGTCACTCAGTAGTGTCCATCTCTTAGCGACCCCATGGACTGCAGCCTACCAGGCTCCTCTGTCCAAAGGATTTTTCAAGCAAGAGTACTGGAGTGGGTTGCCATTGCCTTCTCTGTAAAGTTACTACTAAATCTTAAACTACCATGCAACACCAGATCTTTCTTGATTGAATTGCCTGAGCTTCTAACAATTAAAAAAAATACTCATTTGATCTTTTATTACTCTTACATAATTGAATGAAAATTTTAACCATTTCCATTTGGGAAAATGTCTAAATTCATTATTCATGAAAGGTAATCAATTTTTCACATTATTATGCTTTTGTGCATAATTATATAGGTTTCTTGTGTGTGTGTGTGTGTGTGTGTGTATGGAATTGGCTGTCTATACTCAAGAATTTAGGTGATACAGATGAATAGGTATATTCAACCATTACTTTTCTAATATGTGTGTTTCATGGCAAATAGATGGGTAAACAATGGAAACAGTGACAGAATTTATTCTGGGAGGCTCTGAAATCACTGCAGATGATGACTGCAGCCATGAAATTAAAAGACACTTGCTCCTTGGAAGAAAAGTTATGACCAAACTAGATAGCATATTGAAAAGTAGATACATTATTTTGCCAACAAAGGTCCTTCTAGTCAAAGCTATGGTTTTTCCAGTAGTCATGTATGGGTGTGAGAATTGGACTATAAAGAAAGCTGAACGCTGAAGAACTGATGTTTTTGAACTGTGATGTTGGAGAAGACTCTTGAGAGTCCCTTGGACAGCAAGGAGATCAAACCAGTCAATCCTAAAAGAAATTAGTTCTGAATATTCATTGGAAGGACTGATGCTGAAGCTGAAGCTCCAATACTTTGGTCGCCTGATGCAAAGAACTGACTCATTGAAAAGACAATGATAACAGGAAAGATTGAAGGCAGGAGGAGAAGGGAGTGACAGAGGATGAGACATTTGGATGGCATCACTGACTCACAGGACATGAGTTTGAGCAAGCTCCGGGAGTTGGTGCCTGGCTGGCTGCAGTCTATGAAGTCGCAAAGAGTTGGATGCGACTGAGTGACTGAACTGAAGGATATCCAAGGACTATTGTTAATTACCTTTATCTAACCAAAGCCATATCTTTGGTGTATCTAGTTTGGCTAAAGATTTGGGAAAGTAGTACCCCTCTTCTTACCACTCGATACTATTTTAGTATCTTATTCTTTATTGATGCTTACTATTTGAATGTGTCTCTGGACAGATGTAATTTTTTTGTTCTAATTTTATGTTACTGCTTTTTCTTTTCTTCACCGAGAACATGTACTTGAACTCATGTATTGAAGCTGTACACTTTTTCTCTGAGAATGGCTTTCTGTCATTCTCATTTTTTCACAAGAAAATACAGAATTTATGGTCTGTTTCACTGAAACTTTGAAAAGATCAATCAATCTGTTTGTGTTTTGGAAAGAGATTTGTTGTGTTTCATAATCAGGCAGTGGCGTGGGTAGACTAAAATCATGCATACCTCAAGGAGGAGATCAAGATGGTAGAACAGAGGACCCTGACTTTTCCTGGGAACATACCAAGAGCAGACCTACGTGTGGACAGTTCTCAATGGAATCAACTGGAGACTGGCAGAAAGAATCTTATACAATTAAGGCTTGGGTAAAGAATGACCCAAAGGAGTTGGGTAGGCGAGGGAACAAAGCAATTAGTTCAGCACCTGTGTCTCTTGAGGGAACACAGAAGTAGAGTGGTTACTGCAGGTACATAGTTTCTCCCTGAGGACCAACAAATTTGAACCACATGCTGGGCACCCAGCCCTGGTGTTTGATACCAGGAAAACATGTTCATTTGGCTGGTTTGAAGGCTGGTGGGACTGGCAGTGAGGTTGTAAGGAAACTGGTCTCTGCTTGTGTAGATGATGCAAATCTTGCTTACTCATGAAACAAGATGGAGAGTGCCTAGGACTGTGCCTGGTTTCCCACGACCACTGCAGTGTACTCTCCAGCCCACACAAAGGGCCTGATCCAGTTCTCCTTGCTCTGCCAGCAGTTCCCCACTAGAGCGAAGGCTGCCACTGCTGAGAAGAGTGTGCCACTGAAGGGAACAGAACTGGCTTGGACTCAATACTACATCTGAACAGGATGGGAGTAGACATTGCTGGCACTCTCAAGGTGGTAGATCAGAACTCTGACTTGTATGCTTGGTCCCTCACAAAGTGGGTTCTTACACATCCTAGGGGTCTCCTCTGGCCCCTCTTATCCCCTCTTTTGAGCAAATGTATACCAATGCTGGGGTGGCACTTGGAGGAACTCTGCTCAGGTCTGACCCTCGGGGCTTTGGAACCCTATCCTGCCCCATAGGGTGGTGTAGGACATTGCATATAGGAGAAGCCTCTGCTTGCCCCTGGCTCTGCCTCTAACCCCTTCATCTCTAGCCTCACCTCCGATCGAGATGATAACTGCTGGCACACTTTGGGGAAAGACATGAGCTGTACTCACTTCATATCCAGCTCTCCCACCAAAGATCCTGGGCACACACAAACTGTAAACTGACACATCCTTGTCTTTGTGTAGACACACCTTCAAGGCTTTGAAGGGTAATTACTTCACATAATTCCACAGAGTCAGAAAGAGTTAAGCAAAATCAGAAACAGAGAAACTTGTTTCAAATGAAATAACAAGAAAACAGAAGAAAAATCAGTAATGAAACAGAGATAAATGATTCATAGATATATTTTAAAGTATTATTAACGAGAACAGAACCTGAAGTAGGAAAAATAATGCATGAAAACAGTGATGACTTTAGTGAGGAACTGTAAAATATAAAGAAGAACCAATGAGAACGGATGAATACAATAACTGAAATGAGAAACACAGTAGAAGGAAATCACAGTGGACTAAATGATACAGAAGAAAACATAAATGATCTGGAAGACAGAAAAAGGGAATAACCTAGTCAAAACAGAAAACAAGAAAACAAATTAAAAGTTAAAGCAATAAATCAAGCATAATAATATATGCATAATATGGATCCCAGAAGGAAAAGAGAAAGAAAAGGGGGATCAAATTAATTAATGAAATTATGACTGAAAAATACTTAAACACAAAGAAACAGATATCCAGGCACAGGAAGCACAGAGTTCCAAACAAAATGAACTCAAAGAGATCCACATGAAGACATATTGTAATTAAATGGCAAAAGTTAAAGATAAAGAGGGGCTTCTAAAGATAGCAAGGCAAAAACAAAGTGTGATGGACAAGGGAGACCTGATATGGCTGCAAGCTGTCAGCTTTTGATTTTTTCTGCAGAAATTTAGTAGACCAGAACTGAGTGTCATGATGTATTTAAAGTGCTGGAAGGAAAAACGTACAACCTAGCACACTCTCCCCAGCAAGATTATTATTCAGAATTAAAGGAGAGGTGAAGAACTTCTCAGACAAGCAAAATCTAAAAGAGCTCATAAATACTATTAACAAACTAACCCTAAAACAACCATTAACAGGTCAGCTCTAAATGGAAAAGAAAAGGTTACAATGAGAAGTAAGAATCTGTAGGAAAATAAAATTCTCTCTAGTAAAGGCAAATATACAGTAAGGGTATGAATCAAACAGTTAAATAAGTTACAACAAAGATTAAAAGACAAAAATTTGTAAAATAGACTATAAAAACAATAAACAGTTAGCAGATAAACATGAAGATATAAAATATGATGGAAACCCAATATATGGGGGAGGAGAGTAAGCAAAAATGTAGATCTTTAAAATGTGTTTGAATTAAATGACTACCAGTTTAAAACAAGTACATGTAGGTCAACATATATGAATCCTATGGTAACCACAAATCAAAAACCTACAATATACACACAAAAACTAGACATAAGGGAACACAAATATAATCTCTAATGAAAATTGTAAACTATAAGGGAAGACATTTATTGAAGAAAAGTACAGAGAAGAGCTACAAAAAACTAGAGAACAAGTAGCCAAATAACAGTAAGTACATACTTTTAAATAATAATTTTAAATATTAATGGATTAAATGTTCCAATGAAAGACATAGGATGGCTAAATGGATAAAACCATACAAACGAAAAACCTCACGACCTGCCTACATGCTGCTTACAAGAGAATCACTTCAGAGCTAAAGACGCAGAAACTGAAAGTGAGGGGTGGAAAAATGTATCTCATGCAAATAGAAACAAAAGACTGGAGTAAAAATACTCACATGAGACAAGACAAAAAGGGGCCATTATCCGGGGTCGAACAGAGTTGGACAATACTGAAGCGACTTAGCAGCAGCAGCAGCATTTCATGATAATATAATCGATATAAGAGGATATACCATTGCTTACTGATATGCAACAAATATAGGAGCAGCTAACACATACACCAAATACTGAAAGACATAAAAGGAAAACTGACAATAATACAATAAAAATATAGGACTATAGTATTCCAGTTACATCAATGGAGGGATCATTTACACAAAAAATTGATTAGGTAACAGTAATGCTAAATGACATATTAGACCCACTAGATTAATAGGTAGCAACAGGAAAGAATTCTGAATTTGGGTGAATTTTGCTGGATCTCATTCAATGAAATAAATTCAGGGAATGTATAGGTTAGATGGTAGGTTAGTGACAGGATTCACTAAACTTCCATGATGCAGGGTTATCATGACCCAAGGGAAAGGCACAGAACATGAAGGGTTTAGAACTGGTGAATCCTGATGTCCAGGTGTACAGGATGAGTGTCTTCCATTGCAACCTCAATAGTGGTAGCCAAATCCAGAGCCATAGCCCGAGCCACAGACACAGCGAGAGCCAGAGACACCAGCCAGGCCTCCATAGCCACAGCTTCCATACCCGCGGCCCCCACAGCAGTTTCCATAGTGGCCACTCATGGTGTTGCTTGTTCCACTTTGGGTAAGCAAGGAGGGTAAATTCCTTTAGTCTGGACATTTCCCTCTGCCCACAGCCTTTTTATGCCGGACGTGTGGGTGGGCTAATTTTATGACTAATATAGTTAGTGTGTTGTTTCAACACTGGAACATAATGCCTTAAGGTATTATGGAGGTTTGCTGTAACCAACTGAAGTCTTTTAATAAGATGGTATAGTCACACTTATAAAACTATCTTTCATAACAAGTCTTTAACATTCTATAACCAGATTTTACATAAACAGGGAGCATTTTCAATTGTTTCATTTGACTTACAGTTGGTCACAAATAATTCTTTTTTGTTCTTGGTGTCCTAAAATTTTGCACCCTTCCATAACATAGTTCTAAACCTTATTTTAGCCCAAACATTGATGTCCTACTTATGTAATGACGATGACGTTATAGAATAAAGTGAAGATTAAAGTAAAGCATAAAGATAATCTAGGGGTTCGTCTGCATTTTAATAAGCTCTCACCTTATTATCAGAGGTAATAATATTTAAATAAATATGAGGAAACAAAATATTTTTCTGATATCACCTGCCTTGATAAGAAATTCAAATAAGGTAACAGGATTTTAATATATTCAGATTGATAAATAAAATAATGTTTTATTCATTTAAAATGTTTTACTGTCTATGTGTCATGTAGGAATGCTTTTAGTAACAAAATGTTTAAATACATTATTATGGCAAAATGTTACTGTGTCCTTCTTAAAGAGGCATTATTAGTAAATATATTTTGATCATATCAATGCAAATTTTTCCATAAAAGAAATGGAATTTTCACTCTTGAAATGTTATACAAATATTGCTATTGTGTGTCTAAATTTGACAAAATCTAATCTTTGACTGCTATGAATCATAACTGCATTGACTGGTGGGATTTTCCAACAATTAGGAGAAAAATAATCTGTGATACTTTGTTGCTCTCACTTTTTTTTTTTTACAGCTGATATTAACAATTTCAGTCTTCTCAGGTGGTACTAGTGGTAAAAAAAATCCCACCTGCCAATGCAGGAGACATAAGAGGCCTGGGTTTGACTCCTGGGTCGGCAGATCCCCTAGCAGAAGGCATGGCAATCTTAGGTGCCTCTCAGTGAAGTTTCTTGTGGTGACTTCTTATCTTTAGTCTGTTCATTTACTAATATTCTTAATTATAATTTATTAATCATATTTAACAAATAAAATATCAAGAAGCAATAACTATTATTTTGCAGCTGAAACCATATCCACAGTCAGCATAGGAGTGTCCATAATAGTTGAAACACATATAGCAGAAGGTTAAGTTTCAAATGAGATACAAAAGGATGTTTCTGAAATTTAAATGTCACCTACTACCCTGAAATCTTTATATCCTGTTGAAGAGGGCCAGAGTACACCATCAGTTTTGCCATTTAGGCAATAAATATTTATTTAATATTTAATATGTGCAAATCACTGCTCTCAATTGACAATTTTAGGACTTGTCATATCATATCTATGCATCTGCTTCATATCAAATAGTGTCTGATTATTGTCAAAATAAAAGCCAAGTATAAATCAATAAGGAAAGTTTCCATCAATGATCTAATCATCTGAACACATGATTAGAAAAACATATTTTAAACAGCAAGGTTCTGGGAAAGGTAGGGGATTTTATGTTCTGAATGTTTATTATAGCCAATTTGACTAATTACTTTTACTAGTTTACTTATAGGGAAGTTCTTTGGAATACAATGCTGCTCTATAGAGAAAGTCCTTAACATTTTTTTTTTTTTTGCAGAGTTCCTATGAATTCAAATACCCATGAATATAATATCTTAATAATATATTACCCCTGGAACCATTCCTCAATAAAAGTTTATTTCTATGTTGTCATTTAGTTCAAACCAGAACATCAACAAAAAATAATATCTTTTATAATAGCAGTTGTATATTTTGTAAATCACAAATTTCCTTCAGACATTTTTTATCTATTTGATCCCAATGGATATGCACAAAAGAAATTGAGATATTAATAACAAGAGGTTAGGAAATTTACTAAAAGACCACAGTGAATACATTACGAAGATCAAATATTTGTTCTTTGTTATGCTACATAAAGTGCCCCTTTCTAATCATCGAAGACATGAACAGTTGCTGACATGAGGGGCTTATTTTTTTTTTATGACAACACGTTTCATTTTGAAATTACCCTGCTATAAAATGCATCCATGTTTCAGAGTTTCTCATTATTCTCTATGTCGTTTAGGGTTCTGAATAAAATGTGTCTCAGTGTTCTGTTCACATGCCTCTCCCATCAAGCCTGGATTCCAGTACCTCTGATCCTCTCACCTTCACTCCAAAGTGACCTATCCTTGGAGTCTCCTAGTCTCTGCTCAGATTGTGGGTATGACATCAAGTCATCAAGTCAACTACACCTCTTTCCAGATATATTAGAGAACAGTGGGCAAAGCCTGTTGTAAATTATTACCACAAAATTAGCTCAGAACAACACCCATTTAGGACTGCAGTGTCATAGTCTAAGCACAGCCTAACTGGGATCTTATTTCAACATCTCACAATACTGTAGACAAGGTATCAGCCAGGACATCTGCAAAATATCTATTTATTTTTTTAAATTCTTTATTGTGTATTGTGGTATAGCCACTTAACAAACAATTCTGTGATAATTCAAAATATCTTTTTTGTATAAATTAACCATTGTTTCTAGATTTGCAAGTGTGGCCCAGATTTTGCATGAAGAAAATAGAAGTCATTCTTTAAGTCTGAAATTCAGAATTATCTATATGAATTTTCTGTGGACGACTCAAATATAATTATACTCACCGGAGTGACATCCCATCATCTTTGCCAAGGTTACGGGCAAGTTACAGGTCTTTCTCACACTAAAGATAAAGGGATCCGACAGGAGTGTATGCCTTTGGGGATCATCTTAGAATACTGCCTAGTCATATCTGTGAATTTATTCCTTAAGCTCAACCAGTAATTATAGTTTCTCCAGGATAGATGATAGCTACAGCAATACGATTCTAGTATTTGGACGTTTTCTGAAATATAATTCTCCTCTCCTGCCTTAAAAGTTATTTCTCCTTTTCTGTAATTGATCTACTCCTATTCATTCTTCCTATTTCACCTACAAGTTTGTCTTTTTCCAGAAAGATTCTTTCTACTGATCCTTCTTTCTACTTTCTCTTAGTTCTGGCCTCTCTTCTTCTTTCTTTCTATTTCCCAAACAACTTTATGTATAAAAGTTATAGTAATATGTTGATCTTGGTGCTTGCGAATTTTTTGTCTTTCTCACACTTTGTAAAGCAAAATAGTAATTGGTCCAGCAACTGCACTCCTTGGCATCAACCCACAGGAACTGGAAAGTCCACCATAAAGCCCTTGCACACAGTGGTTAATGGTAACTTTATTCTTAACAGTTAAAACCAAGAGGTCTTTCAAGTTCTCTGTTCTGAGTATATAATGAAATATCTTCTATTAAAAGTGAAGTGTTTGATGAATGAGATGACTAATTACCTAATTCTTAGGAAATGATTCTATTTCTTCAAGAATAACAGCCATTCTCTTCATCTACCTCCTTTTACTCTTCTTCTCAAGACTGAAATTTCTTTCAAGTTTCAAGGGATTCTAGGAACAATAAATCAACTTAGCCATGGGTGGTTGAATCTTGATCCAGTTCCTATAGCCTTTTTATAGACCATATGAAGATTGGATTTCTAAAGCCAAAGCATTTGTAACTGTCCTCTCCTCCCAGATATAGCAACATACACATTTTCAGCTTTGTATTTTCCTGGTATCAACATCACCATTTTTACTCAGACTCCAAAACTCAAATTCATTTCCAACTTGTAGTCTCCTAGAATAGAGTGGAATAGGATTGGATACGTAAGATCAGTTAATTTCATCCCTCTCCTTGAGTTTGTAATTTCCCACTACCCCCCTGCCCTGCCACATAATTCTAGCAGTGGGTGATCCTTCTTGGATTTAGATATACCCAGAGATAGAGCACTGAATAAGGGATCCATGCTTGTTTCAGATGGTGTCACATATTTGAAAGAGCTCTTATGTTGAGAATGTTTTATGTCATCATCATCCTCTCCCCAAACTCATTTAGTTTCCTTTGAAAGACACAGAACACATCTGAGATCCCAGTCTTATTAATTTTGCAATACAAGTCTTTCAAATATGCAACTGTGTCTACCACTCTGATTCCCCACAATTCTGGTGCTGCTGCTACTGCTAAGTTGCTTCAGTTGTGTCTGACTCTGTGCGACCCTATAGATGGCAGTGCACCAGGCTCTCCTGTCCCTGGGATTCTCCAGGCAAGAACACTGGAGTGGGTTGCCATTTCCTTCTCTAACGCATGAAAGTGAAAAGTGAAAGTGAAGTCACTCAGTCGTGTCCGACTCTTAGCGATCCCATGGACTGCAGCTTACCAGGCTCCTCTGTCCATGGGATTTTCCAGGCAAGAGTACTGGAGTGGGGTGCCATTGCTTTCTTCAGCCCCACAATTCTAAGTGCTAAGAAAAAAATAAATACTTAAGAAATTATCTCCTCTACATGTTTTGACTACCCTGGTGGCTTAGATAGTAAATAATCTGTGCAATGCAGAGAACCAGATCCAACCACTGGGTCGGGAGGATCCCCTGGAGAAGGGAATGACAACTAGGTGTTTATCCATTCTCCTTTGCCAATTGATGTCTAAGGTCATATAGGTTTTACCTTCACAACGTCTCTGATGTTTTTCTATTTTTCAAAATTATCTATGGCATCATCTATATTCAAGATCAGTTAGCCAGTCTCCAAGTTATTTATATTCCTGAATATTGAGACTGAGGCTGAAGCTGAAGCTCTAACACTTTGACTACCTGATATGAAAAGACAACTCATTGGAAAGGATCCCGATGGTGGGAAAGATTGAAAACAAAAGGAGAAGAGAGCAACAGAGGATGAGATGGTTAAATAGAATTATCAACTCAATGGACATTAATTTGAGCAAACTTTGGGAGGCAGTGAAGGACAGGGAAGCCTAGTGTGCTGTAGTCCATGGTATCACAGTCAGACATGACTTAGTGATTGAACAATGACAACAACAAAATATTGAGACCTCTGCTTCTCTTCTTCCAACTTACATTTTTCATCATTACTATTTTCCCAAGAATTTTTTTCTAAGAGATTTGTCTGTTGTTTGTACATGTGTGTGTGTGTTGATGAATGTCTGAGTAATGATTAATACAGAAAGAAAGAAATGAATAGACAGAATCATGACAACAAATGCTTCCAAGAAACCCTTAAAAAGACTGAATTAAGACCACAAGTTTCAGCCAATAATGAGCCATTGTTTGGGGGGTGAAATTCCAGATATGCAGCTTTCAATATGTCATAGGTACTGACCAATCAGAGTGGAAGCCAGGGATATACACACAATTGAAATAGACAACTGAGAATTATCCCTGTTAATCTCTGAGAAAGCACAGAAATAGAATACAAAAATAGAGTCAGTAGCATTTTTGGCATAAAAGATACACAACTTATTTAGGGTCAATAAAATATGTTTATTTGAAAAATAATCCTAATACAGAAACACAGACTAAGAAAGTAGTGGGTTTATATTCGAATCATGAACAATTTGAGATCTTGAGACTTTCAGGAACGTTATGGAGTAACTCGAGCCCTTTAATTACAAACAGGAATTTCAAGACAATCAATTTCCCAGTGGCTCTTATTGGTCAATTTGGTGGGATCTGGTGTGACTGTGAAACACTGAAACCAAAGTGACTTTGGAATGATGACTTTAGAAGAAGAGATATATTGCAGTTATATTCTAGTTGCAAGAAACATCCGTATAGAAACAGCCCTTATCCACAGTAGGCAGAACCACAACCAGAATGTATTCATAGACCATGATACAGCGATATCCAGAACAGTTTGCCATGGCCAAAGCTATCACATGTATTTCTGAAGTAGTTTGGAACACATGGTATCTAGAGGTGTAGATTCAGTAATTCGCTAGAGAAGCAGGTGGATGATTCTAAATATGGATATCACCCCTGCCCTGAACATTTATACGCTACCAAAAATGGGTTAAGCACCCAACACAGACTCCGAGGCCTTATTACCACAGCAATTCTCATTTTTCAAAAGCTCATGATTCTCAGAGGCAATAATTTTTTCAGTAGTTCTGTCTAAGGTTTGACTCCAGCTATTCAAGACAATTGTAAGAAAACAGATGTAACCTACAAACTGAATGAATCTATTTTATCAGATGTGATCAAATCTAATTTAGATTTGATCCAGGGGGCATTGACACTTCTGTACTCTCAGGTACACATCCATAGGTACGGGGAGATGTTTCACCAGCTCACATCCCAACACTGAGGGGATACCACGAGGTCTGGAGGTGAGAGGCATAACCACTGGCCAAAAAGGAGCCATTCTCAAGTTACTCATGCGAAAAAGTGGGTGGAGGCCTGAGAGAATAGCCACTGCAGTTGGTGCTGAAGTAGGAGTCGGGTGAGGCAAAGATATTTGGTGTATCAGATGTGTATTTTGCAAATATTTTCTCTTAGTAGTGAGTTTTCTTCTTATTTTTTTGGTTAAATTTGATTTTTAACACCATCCATTGACTTTTTAAATCTCACACGTTCACATTTTATTTTTGAGATGCCGATTTTCCTTTTATTTTTTCAGTTATTGTCTTTTATTTCTGTATTTCTTTATGTTCTTGATCACATTTGGACATCTCTTTTAAGATTTTATGCTCATTCCATTATCTTTGTGATTTCTTAGGTTTGTTTGTTTGTTTTACTTGTTTCCTAATCACATTGTTGTTCTGCTTCTTTCCTTGTCTAGTAATTTTAAAAATACACACCATAAGATATTAAGGATGTGTTGCTGTAAATGTGCTTTTTGTTGCCTTTCTTTATATAGTGTGGACATTGGTTTTGGTAGGCAATTAAGTTCCTTGTATATCCCTTGATTTTTTTTTTTTTATTACTTCATGGACGTAATCTTCAGTGCTAGTTTACCCAACTACTAAAGCATTTTCCTTTTAGAGGCTACTTTGAAACTCATGTATCTCCTGGACTTGTAGGATCTCTGGGGATTATTTAGCTATAGATATACAGTTGTTCTTAATCCCTCTTCAAGGAATTTCACTAGATGCTTGCATGTCTGGACTTCCCTGGTGGCTTAGACGGTAAAGGGTCTGTCTACAATGTGGAAGACCTGGGTTCGATTCCTGGGTTGGGAAGATCCCCTGGAGAAGGAAATGGCAATCCACTCCAGGACTATCACCTGGAAAATCCCATGGACAGAGGAGCCTGGTAGGCTACAGTCCAATGGGTGGCAGAGTCAGACAGGACTGAGTGACTTCACTTTTGCATGCCTAGGGGTTCAATAAAGCAGACACAAGAGCACTCTATGAAAATATCTAAGTTCTTTCTCTGCATGGCTCACTTTTCTTTATTATTCTCACTCAACATTGAAATTTGATCTTTCTTTACTCAGCACAATATTAACCTCATGATCTCCTGGAGTTCTCTTCCCTGAACTGTTAGCCTGAGAGATTTTTTTTTTATATATATAGACAAAAAGATAAGTAGGGCTTAAATAGTTCATTTCCTTTTCTTAAGGCACTGTGATCCTGAACTATTTCTTGTACAGTGCACAATTTCTGAAGCCAGTTGTTTCAGATGTTTTCTTCCGTTTAATATAATAGAGAGGCAGACCCAATACTAGTTACTCTGACACAGGTGGAAGAAAAAGCTTCTCTTCTATGTACATTTAAAAATGGTGAGATAAATTTCTATCAAAAAAATTACATTACATTTTAAGTGAAAAAGCAAGTTGAGTAATAATAATGTATATAATCATCTCATTTTTGCAAAGAAAAATCAGGCAATCTTTGACATTTCTTGAGATGTAATATAATGATTGCTTTCTTCAATGGTTATGAGATGTGATTCCTAGAATAAGAGAGGGGAAGTCAAAAAATTTTTCTTCTTTTTCTTTAATACATTATTTATCATCAATATTTAGCTAGTTTGATCTTTACACCCAGATTTCTGCATGAAGATTGGCTCTTCCAAATATGTCTAGGAACAGGATGTGTCTTTTACTAGTTAGTCTCTCAGTGGAAAAACTTTCCTCCTGTGCAGCTGAGTCTCTGTAAGTTCAGTGAGTGATTATCCTAAAAAAAAGGAGGGGGGCATTTGTCAGACCCTTCTCATTACCTTCTCTTAGAACAGATGCTGCCTGCCCTTGTTGACATCCAATTTCACCACTCTTGTTTCATTTGGTATTTCAAGAGGCATTAAAAAATTTCTCTAATAGAAAAAGAAAGCTAATTTGCAGGTGTTACACTGTCTTCTTCCAGTCTTCTATCTTCTGGGAGAAGGACAAACATGTCTTGAGGTAGCAGGGTAATCAACAACAGAAAATTGTCACAAATGTTCATCTGTTTAAATGAAGCAGAAAAACATGGCCCAATATGATGACAGTAAGTCTTTGTTCCCAGAGGGATATTCCTTATGCCTGAGACATAATGATGTTCCACAATATAGAATTGATTTAAAAGCATGAAAATACATGAAACATGTATTTCATATTCCAAACATGAAATAGTCTGGGAACTCTATACCATCACTAACATGATAATTTAGAAAAGATTGGTTCTATTAGTAAATACCATGTAAATAATACCGAACAAGTGATCCAATAAAAAAGCTGTGTCATAATTTTCAAAGATTTTAAATAATTTCAAATTTGTTAAAATAATATTTTTTTCATATACAAAGGATAAACATCATACTACCAGTATTGAATATTGTCAATGTATGGCAAAACCAATACAGTATTGTAAAGTAAAATAAAGTAAAAATAAAATTAAAAAAAAATAAAATAATATTTTTTTAATATACAAAAAATAAACATCATATTACAGTATTGAATATCGTAAGTTGATGTCAGTTTGTAAAGGTTTTCTTTCTTGATTATTTTCCATTTTTCTAAAATAAAGCTATACTATTTTACTAATTCTAAAGTATATCATTTAAGACAAAGTAGTGGGGTCGCTAAGAATTGGGCACGAGTGACTTTACTTTCACTTTTCACTTTCATGCATTGGAGAAGAAAATGGCAACCCATTCCAGTGTTCTTGCCTGGAGAATCCCAGGGACAGAGGAGCCTAGTGGGCTGCCACCTATGGGGTTGCACAGAGTCGGACATGACTGAAGTGACTTAGCAGCAGCAGCAGCAGCAGCAGCAGCAGTCCTAAACCAGCCTTGTTTATTTGAATTAAAACACATACCACTCCAGAAAGAACCATGGTCACACTCTGCTCAGTGAGATCATTCCTATTGATTGCATACCGGTTTCTCAGTTGATATGATCTGAATTCAACAAAACAAATGTCAGCTTTCACTCATGTATTTACTTTCTTATATTTACTTTCCTCAGGAATTTTAAGTTCAAAAATATTTAGATACTAAAATGTACATGGTCCATATTCTCTCACCCCCATTTCATAAGAAATAGTAGTATAGAAAATAAGAAATTTTATTTTATAAAGCAAACATGAAGTTAATGATATAATTTTTTCTAATTTAATTCTTAATAATTCATGACATTTCTAGAAAATTGTTATCGATTATTTCCCTTGTACTTCTGAAACACTGCAAAGAAGCTGATTAATCTGAAAAACAGACCTGAAATCCATTCTGCTTCACGACTTCTTCCTCTGAAGACACAAATTTATTTTCTGTCTTCCAAATTATTGCAAACAGTAATATTTCACACTACACAGCACAGGTCTCATGGTTTCATCCTCCACTGATAACTTTCCCTTTTACCCATAACCTACAGCTGAATCCAATCACGCAGCTTCATCTTTTTACAGATTAACATTCTACTTCTTGTAACAGTTTCTATTAGTAGTCAGCTTTGCCAAGGTGAAAATTTCACATCACAGTGCATTACAAAAGCAAATCATAATTTTTCTCCCTTTCCAGGTTTGGGTCAACAGCCTTGAGTCTACTTGCTCATGTCTTCTCATTCAGGAATCAAAGCAGAAACAAGGACACCTCTTGAGAACATTTTTGTCAGGAAGAGAAAAGAAAAACAGAATCACTGGCAAAACTTGTCATTTCTCTGAAATAGAATGTTCAACTATGTTGTAAATCACAGGGTCATCATGCCTGCCTGCCAGCCCAGGATATATAAGTGACACAATTTTGATCCCTCAGTAGGAAAGATTCCCTGGAGAAGAGCATGGCAATCCACTCCAGTATTCTTGCCTGGAGAATCCGATGGATAAAGGAGCCTGGCAGGCTACAGTCCAAGGGGTGAAAAAGAGTTGGACATGACTAAAGCCATATAATATACACATAGTCCTTGACCACATGCATCATGCAGCAAACCCGATATCAGTGGAATTCAGTTCAGTTCAGTCGCTCGGTCGTGTCCTGCTCTTTGAGACCCCATGGACTACAGCACACCAGGCCTCCCTGTCCATCACCAACTCCCAGAGTTTACTCAGATTCATGTCCATTGAGTCAGTGATGCCCTCCAACCATCTCATCCTCTGTTGTCCCTTCCTCCTCCTGCCTTCAATCTTTCCCAGCATCAGGGTCTTTTCAAATGAGTCAGCTCTTTGCATTAGGTGGCCAGAGTACTAGAGTTTCAGCTTCAGCATCAGTCCTTCCAATGAAAATCCAGGACTGATCTCCTTTAGGATGGACTGGTTAGTCCTCCTTGTAGTCCAAGGGACTCTCAAGAGTCTTCAACACCACAGTTTAAAAGCATCAATTCTTCAGTGCTCAGCTTTCTTTATATCCCAACTCTTACATCCATACATGACCACTGGATAAACCATAGCTTTGACCAGACGGACCTTTGTTGGCAAAGTAATGTCTCTGCTTTTGAATATACTGTCTAAGTTGGTCATAACTTTTCTTCCAAGGAGTAAGCGTCTTTTAATTTCATGGCTGCAGTCACCATCTGCAGTGATTTTGGAGCCCCCCAAAATAAAGTCTCTCACTGTTTCCACTGTTTCTCCATCTATTTCCCATGAAGTAATGGGACCAGGTGCCACGAACTTAGTTTTCTGTATGTTGAGTTTTGGAATTGGAAGTATATAATCCTTTTACAGAGGAGAGGGAATAAGAAAATACTTCCCCACACTGCAACTTTCTGGACTGTCATTGATGCTGATCTGGTGAAAGTTCCATCTAAATGCCCTTGCAGAGAGGTGAGGCATTTGTTTACACAGGAGCTTCATTCGTGTCCGCTTGTGGAGCAAGCGTCTCGGTCCCCTTAGCCTCCATTGCTCCTCAGTCTCTTCTCTGCCTCCTCCTGGTAATCTATTTTCCTGCTTCCATCTTATCTTCTAGACCTTTCTACACTGACTTTTGGTATTCAAACACACTTCCCAATGTGAGTAGCAGATGAGAATTTTTAGGTTAGTGAGAGGGAAAGACTTTTAGAAACTCTCCTCTCAGCTTCTGATGACATGATGATGATATGGTGATGACAGTGGTGATGATGAATGCTATCACCTACAAAAGTACTGTGCATATCTCTAAGTGATTAACAGATATAAACTTATTTACTATCTTATATAGCCCTATAATGTGTATTTGAATATCTTTTTCATTTTACAGGTAAGCAAAAAACCAAGGGCAAATGTAGAAACAATGATTTAGATGAAACAGCTTAGTAAAAAATTAGATTAGCAGCCTAGGGTAGAAAAGGGAGACAGAGGATACGGATTGTATTTTCTACTTTTAAAGCTACCCTTTTTAGTTGTTTACTGGCTATTTCAGGTTTTGATGCATTTTTTTTTTTTTTTTTTGGCTCCCATACTGAATCAAGTTTAAGGAAGAGGTTAGAGAAATCTTATTTGGCTGTTTGCCTTTGTGCTTTCTGTACTTAGCAGATGGTCAAAGCTGGCATCTCTGGATTGGCCTCCTGGCAGGAAACATCAGACTTCCCTTCTAGGTCCTTGATTTCTCAATCATTTGATCCAGCAACTCTCCATACTTTCTGATATCTGTTATTATACCACCATCTTAATCTCTTTTCAAAAGCTTCAAAGACTATGACAGTGAGTACTCTACCATAGTTTTATATTTAGAGTATTGAATTATGTAGACAATTAATTTAAGCATTTCTGACTCAAAATTCCATGGTCCCCCATCATCTCTGTTCTACTTAAGCAAACAACTCCCAGATCCACACGTGGCAAGATTAGAAGATGTTCTTTTTCTAAAAATGAAATGCAATATCTTTACATTTCTTATTCTCCCAGATCCTCACAGTTCTATTACAGCTCTGCCATTTTAACTACACAAACAAAATCAATTTTTACTTAAACACCTCCCTTTTAAAAAACCTATTATGTTATTCATTTAATTTCCTATATGTTCTTTGGTTTATAGCCACTGTCTTGGCATGATTATTAATAATGCCACCTTTAACATTCAAGGATATTCATTTGGACAATAAATGACATAGACTCCTGTCTTTATTGTATATTTTATCCATCACACTCTTTTCGGCAAGCTCTTTTCTCCTTCTAGCCCTCTGCCCTATAAACTCTCATCCGCATTAATTCCAATCTCTTCTATTCCAAACACAGGCTTGGAACAGCTGCTGGAGAAAATCCCAGAATGTATGGAGTGGTGCCATCATGAATTTTCAGCATCCTCATTTTGGCTGAGTCCTCAGTGTTGCTTGATAATCCTCTCAGTTGTTCTCAGGTCTCTTTATTTCTTGCTTTCCCCACATCAATGCCAACCGTTCACAAGTATCACAAAAACCTCTTATTCAGAGCTTACTTTTGCCTCTTCCCTCTTCTGCTGTAACTCTTGGGCTTTATTTTATGGAGAAAAGAGAATCTATCAGGGGGAAGTTCTATCAACTCCCTTCCCACACACTTACCTACATTTGCACCTGCCTTTTAGCCTTTTATCTAAGTCTCCAGGGAAACCATGTCCTCCCTCCTGTCCAAAAAATCATTCCACTTTGATTTTAATGCCATCTCCCTCAACACCTAGCTTGATAAATTATCCCCTCTGTCTACTATATTTTCAGCTTCTTTTTTCCCACTGACACCTTCCTTTTAGTCTCAAAACATGCTCAAGTCTTGTGAAATTAAAAAGCCTGTCTCAACACCAGATCAGCCCTGACTGGCTTTTTCTCAATTTCTTTGACATCTAGGATTTTAAAATGGCTTCTCTGGTGCTTCTTGTTCTGTCTTCAATCCACTCTAACCTGTCTCCTACTTTCACTAAACCTTGTCTCCCTCTGTTACTCAGGTCACCAACAACCTATTAAATACTTATTATCCTTGACATGCCTCATGTTTGTCCTCTTTATTTTGCAGCATTTGGTACTGATGACCACCTCTTTCCGTGGTTTCCATTAGATGTTTTCCCCAATTTGATTATCTTGCTTTCATGGTGCTTCTTATCAGGCTACCTGTGAGGTAGCTGGAACTCCATCCTTGGTCTTCGGCTCCATCACTAAAAACACAAAATCTAATCTCATGAGCAGGATATGAAATTCTTTCATGATACATTAGTGTCTAATGCTATTCCCAGCTATTCTCTCATATACCAATAGCCATTTTATCTTGTGTTTCCTTCTTATACTTTGCTGATCGTGACATGCATTCTTACACCTTCTTATCTGTGGATAACTCATCCCATCTGTGATAATGTGTCTTCCATCTGTCTGCCAGCCTGTATCTAAATCAAATGTTAACTCTCAACTTGAACAGTACATCATCTGAGTTTCCTTGTCTACCTCCCACACAACCTACTTAGTCATGTCAGGCAAACCTAGATTATCTCTGCACTTATCATCCAAAGAACCTGAACTTTCTTTACTATGGGACTTAATATTTATTTTGTAGCTATTTATTTTAGGTCTACCTCTATAGGATTTATTAGTTCATTAATTCACGTATGTTGTATAAACTGGACACCTATCATAAAAAGATGAATAAGAACTATTTCCTGTCTTGGAGGAGCTTGGAGCCTGATGAAGTAGACAGTTGGGTCTACATTATATTTAGAAGTTCCAAGAGAGTTGGCCACAGAGGCATCATGGGAGCATAAAAGACAGACATCAGCTGATGATAAGGTTAATTACCCAGAGATAAGGACACATGGGCTGAGTGTTCCATGACAATGATGAAGGATCCAGACAAAAACAAGATGAGAAGTCTTTCCAGGCAGAGGAAGTAGCATATAAGTGGCATAGATATACAAACAACACGATTGTTCAAGAAATATGTACAGTGATTATGAATTCTTTAAATGTCTTGTTTTGCCTTGCTTATTTCTAATCATCAGCAAAGTTTCCATAACTGAGATCTGTCTTCTACATAAATTCAAAGAAGACAAAAAAAAGTTATATACATAGGTACGTCTATACAGATATATAATGAGGATGATGATGCTGTTGATGATGATGATGCAGCTAAAAATCAATGCATGGACAAAAGTTGTTTTCCACAGAACGTGCATTGCTAAGAAGCAAGTTCTGCAATGTCCTGCAGTAATTGACACTGGGCTTCCCTTGTGGCTCAGATAATAAAGAATCTGCCTGCAATGCAGGAGACTCGGGTTCAATTCCTGGATCAGGAAGATCCTCTGGATAAGGGGATGACAATCCACTCCAGTATTCTTGCCTGGAGAATGCATGGACAGAGGAGCCTGATGGGGTACAGTCTGTGGGGTCACAGAGAGTCGGACACGACTGAATGACTAGCACTTTCTCACTTTCACAGACTTTCACATTTTCTCATCCTTAATTATGATAAACTTTAAACCTCATTTAGTCATAACAAAACCAGTTGTCCAAAATGGTAGCTCCATTTCCACTCACCCCCCACCCCCACCCCTGATTTTTGATCTTTGGATCTTTTTCTATCAGACTGTAGCTCTGTCACATCATTTAATATTGAGCTTATCCATGGCTATAATTCACACTTTCTACTTCACATTCTTTTAGCTATTTTTCTTCAACTCTAAGAGGATTAAAGAAAAAAAAAAGAGAGATGTGTCTCATGGTTTTCTATCTGGACTGCTTGCTTTTTTGTCCATACTTAGAGTGGCACTCTCCCTGGTGGCTCAGACAGTAAAGCAGCTGCCTGCAATGTGGGAGGCCCAGGTGTGATCTCTGGGTTGGGAAGATCCCCTGGAGAAGGAATGTCAACCCACTCCAGTACCCTTGCCTGGAAAATTCCATGGACTGAGGAGCCTGGTAGGCTAC
>SJYC01138535.1:0-13565 GCA_006408675.1 Madoqua kirkii
GGTGCTTCTTGTTCTGTCTTCAATCCACTCTAACCTGTCTCCTACTTTCACTAAACCTTGTCTCCCTCTGTTACTCAGGTCACCAACAACCTATTAAATACTTATTATCCTTGACATGCCTCATGTTTGTCCTCTTTATTTTGCAGCATTTGGTACTGATGACCACCTCTTTCCGTGGTTTCCATTAGATGTTTTCCCCAATTTGATTATCTTGCTTTCATGGTGCTTCTTATCAGGCTACCTGTGAGGTAGCTGGAACTCCATCCTTGGTCTTCGGCTCCATCACTAAAAACACAAAATCTAATCTCATGAGCAGGATATGAAATTCTTTCATGATACATTAGTGTCTAATGCTATTCCCAGCTATTCTCTCATATACCAATAGCCATTTTATCTTGTGTTTCCTTCTTATACTTTGCTGATCGTGACATGCATTCTTACACCTTCTTATCTGTGGATAACTCATCCCATCTGTGATAATGTGTCTTCCATCTGTCTGCCAGCCTGTATCTAAATCAAATGTTAACTCTCAACTTGAACAGTACATCATCTGAGTTTCCTTGTCTACCTCCCACACAACCTACTTAGTCATGTCAGGCAAACCTAGATTATCTCTGCACTTATCATCCAAAGAACCTGAACTTTCTTTACTATGGGACTTAATATTTATTTTGTAGCTATTTATTTTAGGTCTACCTCTATAGGATTTATTAGTTCATTAATTCACGTATGTTGTATAAACTGGACATCTATCATAAAAAGATGAATAAGAACTATTTCCTGTCTTGGAGGAGCTTGGAGCCTGATGAAGTAGACAGTTGGGTCTACATTATATTTAGAAGTTCCAAGAGAGTTGGCCACAGAGGCATCATGGGAGCATAAAAGACAGACATCAGCTGATGATAAGGTTAATTACCCAGAGATAAGGACACATGGGCTGAGTGTTCCATGACAATGATGAAGGATCCAGACAAAAACAAGATGAGAAGTCTTTCCAGGCAGAGGAAGTAGCATATAAAGTGGCATAGATATACAAACAACACGATTGTTCAAGAAATATGTACAGTGATTATGAATTCTTTAAATGTCTTGTTTTGCCTTGCTTATTTCTAATCATCAGCAAAGTTTCCATAACTGAGATCTGTCTTCTACATAAATTCAAAGAAGACAAAAAAAAGTTATATACATAGGTACGTCTATACAGATATATAATGAGGATGATGATGCTGTTGATGATGATGATGCAGCTAAAAATCAATGCATGGACAAAAGTTGTTTTCCACAGAACGTGCATTGCTAAGAAGCAAGTTCTGCAATGTCCTGCAGTAATTGACACTGGGCTTCCCTTGTGGCTCAGATAATAAAGAATCTGCCTGCAATGCAGGAGACTCGGGTTCAATTCCTGGATCAGGAAGATCCTCTGGATAAGGGGATGACAATCCACTCCAGTATTCTTGCCTGGAGAATGCATGGACAGAGGAGCCTGATGGGGTACAGTCTGTGGGGTCACAGAGAGTCGGACACGACTGAATGACTAGCACTTTCTCACTTTCACAGACTTTCACATTTTCTCATCCTTAATTATGATAAACTTTAAACCTCATTTAGTCATAACAAAACCAGTTGTCCAAAATGGTAGCTCCATTTCCACTCACCCCCCACCCCCACCCCTGATTTTTGATCTTTGGATCTTTTTCTATCAGACTGTAGCTCTGTCACATCATTTAATATTGAGCTTATCCATGGCTATAATTCACACTTTCTACTTCACATTCTTTTAGCTATTTTTCTTCAACTCTAAGAGGATTAAAGAAAAAAAAAAGAGAGATGTGTCTCATGGTTTTCTATCTGGACTGCTTGCTTTTTTGTCCATACTTAGAGTGGCACTCTCCCTGGTGGCTCAGACAGTAAAGCAGCTGCCTGCAATGTGGGAGGCCCAGGTGTGATCTCTGGGTTGGGAAGATCCCCTGGAGAAGGAATGTCAACCCACTCCAGTACCCTTGCCTGGAAAATTCCATGGACTGAGGAGCCTGGTAGGCTACAGTCCATGGGGTCTCAGAGTCGGACACATTGAGTGACTTCACTTTCACTTTTGTCACTTTGGATTTTTGGCATTCTAATGAGATAAAACCTATATGCAGGTCATGAAGCAACAGTTAGAACTGGACATGGAACAACAGACAGGTTCCCAATAGGAAAAGGAGTACATCAAGGCTATATATTGTGACCCTCCTTATTTAATTTCTATGCAGGGTACATCATGAGAAACGCTGGGCTGGAAGAAGCACAGCTGGAATAAACATTGCCAGGAGAAATATCAATAACCTCAAATATGGAGATGACACCACCCTTATGGCAGAAAGTGAAGAGGAACTTAAAAGCCTCTTGATGAAAGTGAAAGTGGAGAGTGAAAAAGTTGGCTTAAAGCTCAACATTCAGAAAACGAAGATCATGGCATCTGGTCTCATCATTTCATGGCATATAGACGGGGAAGTGGAAACAGTGTCAGACTTCAGTTTTTACGGGCTCCAGAATCACTGCAGATGGTGATTGCCGCCATGAAATTAGAAGACGCTTACTCCTTGGAAGAAAAGTTATGACCAACCTAGATAGTATATTCAAAAGCAGAGACATTACTTTGCCAACAAACGTCCATCTAGTCAAGGTTATGTTTTTTCCAGTAGTCACATACGGATGTGAGAGTTGGACTGTGAAGAAAGCTGAGCACTGAAGAATTGATGTTTTTGAATTATGGTGTTGGAGAAGACTCTTGAGAATCCCTTGAACTGCAAGGAGATGCAACCAGTCCATTCTAAAGGAGACCAGTCCTGGGTGTATTGGAAGGATTAATGCTAAAGCTGAGACTCCAATACTTTGGCCACCTCATGCAAAGAGCTGACTCATTGGAAAAGACTCTTATGCTGGGGAGGATTGGAGGAAGGAAGAGAAGGGGATGACAGAGGATGAGATGGCTGGATGGCATCACTGACTCGATGGACATGAGTTTGAGTGAACTCTGGGAGTTGGTGATGGACAGGGAGGCCTAGCATGCTGCAATTTCACAGGGTCACAAAGAATCAGACAGAACTGAGCGACTGAACAGATCTGAGCTGTGTGTGTGCTACATCACTTCAATTGCATCTGACTGTTTGTGATCCCATGGACTGTAGCCCACCAGGCTCCTCTGACCATGAGATTCTCCAGGCAAGAATACTGGAGTGGGTTGGCATTTCCTTCTTCAGTGCATCTTCCCTACGGAGAGGTCAAACCCACATTTCTTCTTTCTCCTGCATTGGCAGGTGGGCTCTTTACCACTTGTGCCACCTGGGAAGCACCACACTACTGCCCCCAAATGTTAGTTTCCTTAAAATTCTAAATGTTAGTTTCCTTAAAATTCTGGATGTTTATAGAGATTCTTAATAAGTTCAAAACCAACTGAATAGTGAAATTCATTGTAACTGGCATGTCAGCTCCACTAGCATCACTTCTGTACCACTTCTAATTGATAGATAAGTTTGAATTTAATATTGGTGCATCACCAATGGGAGAATATCACAGAGCTAGAGTTTTGTGGAGTGTATAAAAAGCTATGCTACAGATTCTATATTTACAAACAACATAATGCAAATGTATGCCTGATGTCTCATAGCTCAGTAATAAATTCAAGCAAAGCCTCATAGTGTGGATGCCTCTGGAGGGAAAATTCTTTGCAGAACAGAACTATACTTAGTAAAATTTGGTGATGTAAATATAGTAACTAGGTTGAAGAGAAATCTGTATTCTGACCAGCATGTTAGAATTAGAAGGAATATTTCTTTAAGAAGATAACAGAAAATAGGTTAGAGTGAAAAGATTGAACAAATATGTGATGATAATCATATTTACATTGATCCTGGACATTTCTTTTTTTGGTCAATTATTAGTCACTTTAAAATAGTGAAAAAATATGGCTTTTATTTTTAAAAGTTGCTTTATTTTTATAAAAAACCCCATTGAACACTATTTCTCTGGTTATTTTTCTATAATTATACTTAACACTTACTGAAGTGTCTAAGCTGTTCAGATGTTGCTGCACAAATACCTGCTTCTTACTTTCCTCCTAGAACAAGATCTGAGAGCATGAGGTAATGCTTTTATCTAAACATGTTATTATCCACGTGAAATATTACCATAAAATACAGCAATAACAAAGATGCCTTTGACTGACATGGCATTGTCAGCATTACTGGAGTCTTAAAACGATATGACTACTGTGTAAAGATATTGTCCGTTTAGGTCTTTGATCAGTCCTTAACCTCTGGAAAGATTAGTTCACATAGGTAGAATTCAGACCAACTAGTCAATACCTATTAAAATGTATAAGAGGGGAGATTAATGAATTGATTGTAGAACAATTTTTGTCCTATGACAACAAATCTGTCAGATTATTCTTTGAATGTCTTCCCTTGAATTTCCAATAAAACATGTGCTCCAAACTGTGAACTGATTCTATCTCAAATATTATTAACAAAGTGATCAAAATGAGGTTAGCAGGTAACATGTGATGGTGTATAAGTTGGTGATGGATTAAAATTTGGAATCTAAGTCACTATGACTTTTAATCAAGGAAAATAATTTCATTGTAGGCATGATTGGACTGGTAAAATTTTACTGTAGAAACTTGTTAGTATGAGTTGAAAGTGAAAGTATTAGTCACTCAGTTGTGCCTGACTCTTTGTGACCCCCATGAACTATAGCCTGCCGGGCTTCTCGGTCCATGGAACTCTCCAGGCAAGAATACTGTAGTGGGTTGCCATGCCCTTCTTCCTTCTTCCAGACCCTGGGATCAAACTGGGGCTATCCAGTGTAAATTATCTTTGCCCAAAACCATTCGAGAAATTAACAATTTATGCAAATTGATTTATTCCTCCATACATACATCTATTAATTCAATTAGCAAACATTTACGTATCTGTTTGTGTCAAATCACCTGCGAGACAATGAGGTAGAAGGATGAGTAATATAGGCTCTTGCCCTGAAGTAGCTCATAGTTTCTTATATGAGACAAGAATATAAGCAAATAAATACAAATGAAAGATTGCATAGAATTTTAAGATGTCAGGATGTTACAATGTGCCATGCTGAATTGTTTAAGGCAGGAAAGAAGAATTTAGAAATAATGAGTTATTCAGGCCTTACTATAAGGAAACTAGGCATGTCTGTGTTTTGCTACAACCACTACTGAGCATATAAAAGGTCATATGCAGATGATATTCATACTCTGGGAAATAACTCTATTCTTAAAATTAGTCCTCCACTCCTGACACCATGTTCTATTAGGTTACTATTACGATGGTTTGGGCTATATATGGCGCTGGTTGGCTTGGCTATCTATGGTGATTAACAGCTGTGACTTTGAGTGGTAGGGCTATAATCTCTGTCGTCCTTCTTGTGGTGGCAGATGTCCACGCTTCAGATGCTACTGAGGAATCCTTGGATCCACTCAGCTATTGGGTTCACCTTCTGAGAAGTGCTAGCTCTTTTTCCAGTGTTCATTATCCCATCAATTACCAAAAAATAAGCAATCCAGGGCTACAATTGAATTACTTTGGAACACAATCCACAGGATCTGGATTGAACAAAAAGTATCTCCAAGTGTTTACTTTTTTCCTTTTGAAATTGTACAATTTTAGCAATTCTACAGGGAGAAAGTGGTAGCGCCCCACTCCAATCCTCTTGCATGGAAAATCCCATGGATGGAGGAGCCTGGTAGGCTGCAGTCCATGGGGTCACGAAGAGTCGGACATGACTGAGTGACTTCACTTTCACTTTTCACTTTCATGCATTTGAGAAGGAAATGGCAACCCACTCCAGTGTTCTTGCCTGGAGAATCCCAGGGACTAGGGAGCCTGGTGGGCTGCTGTCTTTGGGGTCGCACAGAATTGGACACGACTGAAGCGACTTAGTAGCAGCAGCAGCAGCAGCAGCAGCAGCAATTCCACACATTCCCAATTAAAATTATCTCTGTGTTAAAATTCCCCTTTTTGAAAATAACTATTAAATGATCTTACAAAGATGGCTTTATTTACATTTTTTGATTACAATCATTATGCATTAGTGTTTCTTTTTAACTTGTATTTTCATGACCAATGATATTGTTGGTGCTTCTACACCAGTTTGGTTTAGTGACACAAGTACTTATGGAATGGTTGCTTACTAGGTATAAGTTATCACCCAGTATCACAGAGATGAAGATATAAAAGATGGAGATGGTCACTCTTCTCTTGTATATACAATCTATGTCAATCCATTAGACAGTTATAACAGTTTGATATTTCTTATTCTGAGAACAGTAAGATATTCTTTGATCATATATTATGGGAAGGCCTAAGCCTTTCTGGTGGCTCACAGGTTAAAGTGTCTGCCTGCATCTGCCTGCAGTGTGGGAGACTTGGGTTCGATTCTTGGGTCGGCAAGATCTTCTGGAGAAGGAAATGGCAACCCACTCCAGTATTCTTGCCTGGAGAATTCCATGAACAGAGGAGCCTAGTGGGCTGCAGTTCATGGGGTCTCAAAGAGTTGTACATGACTGAGAGACTTCACTTTCACTTTCACTTTCAAGCCTTTCTAGAAGGAGTGACATCTGAAAGTTGACTGGGAAGAATGTTAAGATGAAGACAGGTTCTATGTGTGTACGTGTGAGTGAATGTAAAGAAGTAAGGCAAAGAGTGACAGGGGTTTTAGGAGGAAGTAACTGGAGATAAATAAAAACATCATGAGCTAAAATAACAGGAAGACATTCACTGTGAATTGACCAGACTTTAGAGAGGATGATGGAGCAAGAAGGGTTTAATATTGAAGTGATCACACTTTTAATATTGGAGTCACTATGGAACTGAAGATTAATGGGTTTTCAGCATTTGAACTATTGTAATAGACTCTTGTCTGTCTTTTCACATATATTTCTTCTTTTCTACAGAGTTCTTTCTAAAGCCCATTTTACACCTCACTTGTAGTTTTTCAAATTGTTTCATAGAGCAGAGTACATAAGATCCATGAAAATGGTGTCTTTTTTCCCCACTGTATCACTGATTCTAAAATATCAGTGTCTTATACAAAATAGGAACTCAATAAATAATTTTTGAATGAATTAATTAAGCACTGTGAACTCATAACCTTGCAGTGAGTGGCAGGGAGCATGACTTGAGGCAACACATTCCAAGCATGATATTTACAGTTATTTTTGAGTTTTCTGTTATTATCATGTACAGATTTTCATTCTTCTTATATAACATAACATACCAAAAACATAAAAATATCATAAATTACTTAGAACTTTATTTATTTTAAGTTCATTCAATAGCTCCCTAAGTGGTGCTAGTGGTAAAGAATGTGCCTGCCAAAGCAGGAGATGTAAGAGATGCGGATTCAATTCTTAGGTTAGGAAGATTCCCCTGGAGAAGAGTATGGCAACTCATTCCAGTATTCTTGCATGGAGTATCGCATGAATAGAAGGGCTTAGTGGGCTACAGTCCATGGAGTTGCAAAGAATTGGACACGACTGAAGCAACTTATGGCAGAAGGTGAAGAGGAACTAAAAAGCCTCTTGATGAAAGTGAAAGTGGAAAGTGAAAAAGTTGGCTTAAACCTCAACATACAGAAAATGAAGATCATGGCATCCAGTCTGATCACTTCATGGCAAATAGATGGGGAAACAGTGGAAACAATGTCAGACTTTCTTTTCTGGGGCTCCAAACTCACTGCAGATGGTGATTGCAGCCATGAATTTAAAAGATGCTTACTCCTTGGAAGGAAAGTTATGACCAACCTAGATAGCATATTCAAAAGCAGAGACATTCCTTTGCCAACAAAGGTCCGTCTAGTCAAGGCTATGGTTTTTCCAGTGGTCATGTATGGAAGCGAGAGTTGGACTGTGAAGAAAGCTGAGCGCCGAAGAACTGATGCTTTTTCACTGTGGTGTTGAAGACTCTTGAGAGACCCTTGGATTGCAAGGAGATTCAACCAGTCCATTCTGAAGGAGATCAACCCTGGGATTTCTTTGGAAGGAATGATGCTAAAGCTGAAACTCCAGTGCTTTGGCCACCTCATGCAAAGAGCTGACTCATTGGAAAAGACTGTGATGCTGGGAGGGATTGGCGGCAGGAGGAGAAGAGGACGACTGAGGATGAGATGGCTGGATGGCATCACTGACTGGATGGACGTGAGTATGAGTGAACTCCAGGAGCTGGCGATGGACAGGGAGGCCTGCTGCTGCTTACTGCTGCTGCTGTCACTTCAGTTGTGTCAGACTCTGTGCGACCCCATAGATGGCAGCTCACCAGGTTCCCACGTCCCTGGGATGCTCCAGGGAAGAACACTGGAGTGGGTTGCCATTTCCTTCTCAAATGCATGAAAGTGAAAAGTGAAAGTGAAGTCACTCAGTCATGTCCGACTCTTCGTGACCCCATGGACTGCAGCCTACCAAGCTCCTCCATCCATGGGATTTTCCAGGCAAGAGGACTGGAGTGGGGCGCCATTGCTTTCTCCTGGAGAACGGCAATTCATGGGGTCGCAAAGAGTCGGAGACGACTGAGCGACTGAACTGAACTGAAGCAACTTAGCGTAGAGCACGCCAAGAGTTCATCCGGGGACTTCCCTGATGGTCCAGGGAATAGTTGAGACTCCAGTACCGAAGGCAAGAGTTTGATCCCTTGATCGGAGAAGTAGGATTCCACATGCGCGGATTCCGAAATCAGAACGTGGGAGACGGGAGGTAAATATAGTAGTAACAGAAGGTATAATAGGCCCAGGGTTACACATGTAGGGACAGACTTAGTGGCTTGGGCAGGCAGCAGCAGGAGAGACACACGCATATGCTCTGCTGTATGGACAAGAAAGATTTCCTGATGGGACATTTGCTTCAGCGTCTTAGCAGGGCGTATAAGTCATCCACATATTTTTTGCCCAATTTTTCTAGTCTCACCTCCTATTTCTTCTACATAATTTACTGATTCACCCATATGCACCTTATTTGTTTTCATAGTAAGATGAGACTGATAAGTAGAAGCTCACAGAATTAAAAAGACTGGAAAGGAAGTAGCATAGTTTAACCGAGAGGAGTAAGGGATGTACAATGTTTGTCATTATTGTCAAGGTCAGTGCTTCTTTATTGGATTTATTTATCTGTATCTTCATAAGTGATAGGATGGAATGATAGGGAATAAAAATCCAGATCCAGACCAAATAGATTCCTGTCCCAACTCTAACACTTCTCTGTTTATGCAATTTGGAAAAATTTACTATTCAGCCATCAACCTCATCTTTCATAGAATGTGGAAAACAATACGCATTCCACTTCAAAGATTTGAGAATTAAATGGCATTTGTATATAAAAGATTAAGTGTAGTACCTAGAATAAGTAAGTGCCATTTATTAAATGTTAATAAACATTTATTATTAATACTAACTTGACACTCCAAAGTAATGACCCACATCTTGTTTCCAGATGTTTGTTTTCTGCAAACTACAAGTAGAATGTATTTTCTGTTATGGAACGTATTTCATAAAGATCTTGACTGCTTTTAGGTATGTAAAATATTATTCCATTGGAGTGGTGCCCCTTCTAAGATAGCTCACTGTGGAGACAAGATATGTAAACACAGACAGATAATGTGTTAAGTTCTTGGTAGTTCAAGCACAGAAAGTTGAAATAGTTTCAGAATTTCTTGCTGCTACTACTGCTGCTAAGCTGCTTCAGTCATGTCCAACTTTTTATGACCCTCATAGCCCCCTAGACAACTCTGTCTGTAGGATTCTCCAGGCAAGAATACTGGAGTAGATTGCCATGCCCTCCTCCAGGGGATCTTCTCAACCCAGAGATCAAACCTGCATCTCTTATGCCTTCTTCATTGGCAGACAGGTTCTTTACCACCAGCGCCACCTGGTGCTGTACTATTTTATGAGACAGAAACTGATGATAAAAGGGGTATAAATCATGGAAGATCATATACTCCTTGGTTTTAAACACTCTGCTATCTATTATCTCATTCAGGGTAAAATCCAGATTCTTCCAGAGGCCCCTAAAAACACCTCCACTTTTTTAAAATCTCCCGATACCCTTCTTCCCATGGTACTCTGTATTCCAGACCGCATCAGTGTCTTGGTGCTTGCTATGCCTTCTAACTGGAGAGGTCTTCTATCAAACATTGGCACATTTTGCTTCCTCATATTCTCTGACAGTTGTCTCAAAATTTTCTTCTCTGTGAGGCTTCCCTATCTACTTTACTGAAAACTTCAACTTCTTGGCTGCACGCTCTAAGCCCCTTCTGTACACCTTTTACCTTCATAGAATTCATCATCATCTAGTCTATCTGTATTTGTTCTCAGCTAGAAAAATGCATGCTCCTTGAGGACAGAGACCCCTGATTTGTTTTCCATAAAATTATCCCCCAAACTTCATGCAATACTCTGTAGTTCACGAACAATGTATATCTGTGGAATGATTAAATGTGAGAATGAATGAATTTAAAGCTACCAAAGTTTATTAATTTTTGTGTTATTTCATGTTGGAGGGCTAACCTCAGTTCTCATTGGAAGACTATTGCCATCTTCATTGGTCTACTACAATTCATTGATCTACTACAATTCATTGGTCTGCTCACATTTAAATATCCTGGCAGCTCAGAACCCTGGGAGGGTCTTGTGTTCTTGATCTGCTTAGTGAAATTGTTTGAAACATGGTTGATGTACAATAAATACAATTGGGTTGGTCAACAAATTCATGTTTTGGAAAAACTTGAATGAACTTTTTTGCCAATCAAATGTATTAAAGTGTACAACATAATATTCAGTAGTTTTATAGATTATACTCCATTTAAAGTTATAAAATATCAGTTATATTCCCTTTGTTGTGCAATATATAGTGTTAGCTTATTTATTTTACACACATGTTATTTTTACCTCTTAATCCACCTACCCTTACCTTGCTCCTGCACCATTTCCCTCCTCCTTGGTAACTAGTTTTTCTCTAAGCAAATATCCCGTTTGAATTCATCATATGCAGCTGCTTAAATAACATCCTCTCATGCTGTGCATGTATCCAGCTGAGAGAATTATCTGGGAGAATATTACTTTTACTCTAGTAAGGGAATATCTTTTTCTTCTTCTGTCAATTAAGACTTTTAGGTGAATGCTTTTTATATGCACCAAACTTACTGATGATATGTATGTTTTGTATGTTTTAAGAGAAGCATTCCCTTTAGTTCAGTTCAGTTCATTCTCTCAGTCATGTCCAACTCTTTGCGACCTCATGAACTACCACACACCAGGCCTCCCTGCTCACGAACTCCCAGAGTTTATTCAAACTCATGTCTATTGAGTTGGTGATGCCATCCAACCATCTCATCCTCTGTCGTCTCCTTCTCCTGCCCTCAATCTTTCCCGGCATCAGAGTCTTTTCCAATGAGTCACTTCTTCATATCAGGTGGCCAAAATGTTGGAGTTTCAGCTTCAACATCAGTCCTTCCAATGAACACTCAGGATTGGTCTCCTTTAGAATGGACTGGTTGGATCTCCTTGCAGTCCCAGGGACTCTCAAGAGTCTTCTGAACACCACAGTTTAAAAGCATCAATTATTCAGTGCTCAGCTTTCTTTATAGTCCACTTCTCACATCCATACATGACTAATGGAAAACCATAGTTTTCATTGGCCTTTGTTGGCCAAGAAATTACTCTGCTTTTTAATATGCCGTACAGGTTGGTCATAACTTTTCTTCCAAGGAGCAAGCATATTTTTAGTTTCGTGGCTGCAGTCACCATCTACAGTGATTTTGGAGCCTCCAAATAAAATCTGTTGCTGTTTCCCCATCTATTTGCCATGAAGTGATGGGACCAGATGCCATGGTCTTTTTCTGAATGTTGAGCTTTAAGCCAACTTTTTCAGTCTCCACTTTCACTTTCATCAAGAGGCTTTTTAGTTCCTCTTCACTTTCTGTCTTAAGGGTGGTGTCATTTGCATATCTGTGGTTATTGATACATCTCCTGACATCCTTGATTCCAGCTTGTTCTTCATCCAGCCCAGCATTTCACATGATGTAATCTGCATATAAGTGAAATAAGCAAGGTGACAATATACAGCGCTGATGTACTCCTTTCGTGATTTGAAACCAGTCTGTTGTTCCATGTCCAGTTCTAACTCTTGCTTCTTGACCTACATATACATTTCTCAGGAGGCATGTCTGGTATTCCCATCTCTTGAAGAATTTTCCACAGTTTGTTGTGATCTACACAATCAAAGGCTTTGGAATATTCAATAAAGAAGAGGTAGATGTTTTTCTGGAACTCTCTTGCTTTTAGATAATCCAACAGATGTTGGTAATTTGATCTGTTTCCTCTGCCTTTTCTAGATCCAGCTTGAACATATGGAAGTCGATGTTCATGTACTGTTGAAGCCTAGCTTGGAGAATTTTGAGCATTACTTTGCTAGCATGTGAAATGAATGCAATTGTGCTGTAGTTTGAGCATTCTTTGCCATTGCCTTTCTTTCAAATTGGAATGAAAACTGCCCTTTTCCAGTCCTGTGGCCACTGCTGAGTTTTCCAAGTTTGCTGGCATATTGAATGCAGCACTTTCACAGCGTCATCTTTCAGGATTTGAAGTAGCTCAACTGGAATTCCATCACCTCCACTAGCTTTATTCATAATGATGCTTCCTAAGGCCCACTTGACTTCACATTCCAGGTGGGTCATCATACCATCATGATTATCTGGGTCATGAAGATACTTTTTGTATAGTTCTTCTGTATATTCTTGCCACCTCTTCTTAATATCTTCTGCTTCTGTTAGGTCCATACCACATTATTGTCCTTTATTGTGCTCATCTTTGCACGAAATGTTCGCTTGGTAGCTCTAAGTTTCTTGACGAGATCTCTAGTCTTTCCCATTCTATTGTTTTCCTCTATTTCTTTACACTGATCACTGAGTAAGGTTTTCATATCTCTCCTCGCTATTCTTTGGAACTCTTCATCAAATGGGTATATCTTTTCTTTTCACCCTTTACTTTCACTTCTCTTCTTTTCACAGCTATATGTAAGGCCTCCTCAGGCAACCATTTTGCCTTTTTCTATTTCTTTTTCTTGGGGATGGTCTTGATCACTGTCTCCTGTACAATGTCATGAACCTCTGTCCATAGTTCATCAGGCAGTCTGTCTATCAGATCTAATTCCTTGAATCTATTTCTGACTTCCACTGTATAGCTGTAAGGGGTTTGATTTAGGTCATACCAAAATGGTCTAGTGGTTTTCCCTACTTTTTTCAATTTAAGTCTGAATTTGGCAATAGAGTAGTTCATGATCTGAGCTACAGTCAGCTCCCAGTCTTATTTTTGTTGACTGTATAGATCTTTTCCATCTTTGGCTGCAAAGAATATAATCAATCTGATTTTGGTATTGACCATAAGGTGATGTCCATGTGTAGAATCTTCTCTTGCGTTGTTGGAAGAGGGTGTTTGTTATGACCAGTGCATTCTCTTGGCAAAATCTGTTAACCTTTGACCTGTTTCATTCTGTATTCCAAGGGCAAATTTGCCTG
>SJYC01138537.1:0-19595 GCA_006408675.1 Madoqua kirkii
GTTCTTCTTCACTTTCTGACATAAAGGTTAGTGTTAGGGTAGCTGAGACATAATTGAAAGGAATTATTTCAGTGAGCCCAGACTCTTGCATCTTCCCATACATAAAAATGTGCTAAATTCCTTAACTTGGGATATCTGGTTTTCTTTAACAATATTTTTTTGAAGTTCAAACTGCATACTTTTTGTTATAAAACTTTTGTATAACCTGGATCTTCCCCTCTCCTTGGAGCAGTTCTCTCAGGGCTACTTGAGATACTACCTTGCAGGCTTAAGTCCTAAAAATTTCTACCTGTTAAAACACACTTTCAGAATAATGGGCTGAATAAGCATGTTTACTGGAGCACAATAAATATAAGGTTTAGTTCCAGTATATGTTGATAAAAGTAATTTCATTATTCAGTTGATTCTGCTTAGTTCACAGAGGACAGAGAGAAGTACATGGAATCATCCAAGGAAAAAAGTCAAATCACTGGAAGTCTCCTAGAAAAACGTTAATTGCTCTGATATTTTTATCCCTCTCCAAAATCTAGCTTTTCTGCTTACAGGTCAGTTAGATGGTTTGGTTCAGTTAGTACACTGAGAACAAATCCATTTCTCAGGGGCCAATGAATGTTAAGTTCAAGTGGATCATCTATACAACATAAAGCTAACTCATTAAGATAGGAAAAGAAATAATTCTGCAGGAAATGAAATACTTGAGTATGCTTGATCTGAGAATTCTCCTTATAGTTACCCTATGTGGAAATCTAAATTATAATCTGATCATTTTATTAATTTACAAAGACAAATTTCTGTTACAGGGAAATGGACATACCCCTAGCCCATTTTATCTCCCCATCATTTCTATTTTATATGGGGAATGAAATCATATTGAGAAGCCAATTTGTTAATTTACCTTTAGATAGCACTATCTTCATGGCCAAAGGACTTAAACCCAATATAATCAGCTCACTCTTTTCTTCTAAGGAATGGTAAGACTGAACATAATCAAAAGATTGTGTTCTGGGTCAAGAATGAGAACATAGGGAGTTAATAAACTAAATGTTTAATGATGTAAGACTAAGATAACTTAATAAACTCATTATACAGTGTATTTAATCATCCCAATGTTACTAGAATTATGTGAAGTCCCATATTAATATCTCCTTTGACTAGAAGAATACTTGTATCCCTCAGTGTTACTATGATATACTGGAGAAACTCAATAAAGCTTTAATAGTCCATGTCATCATATCAAAGTGAACACTTCGACTCTGGTAGGTTAGCTTTATACCGTATGCTTGGGAAACTAGTCAATACTCCCATTACTGATTAGCTGCTGCTGCTGCTAAGTTGCTTCAGTTGTGTCTGACTCTGTGTGACCCCCACAGATGGAAGCTCACCAGGCTCCCCCATTCCTATAAGACTCCAGCATGAAGCTTGTCAAAAAATGAGATGAAATTCCTTTAATAATCATTATTTTGGCTTTCAAATGGTTAATTTCTTTAGCTATTTCTGTAAGTAGTTACCTAACTACAAAAGTTGACTCTTAAAATATGTAAAATTACTATCATCATTTTGTCTATGGGGAAGGGAAATTGGAAATAGTAAAATTGATGCTTCTTGATAAAGAAATTTTTAGTATCTCAGTACTTTAGAAATTTGAGTGTCTCACACTAGGCTACAATATGTGTAGTCTATGAAGTCATTTAACTAGGTTTTATTAACTTTATGTGCCTTGAGTTGGTTACTGGCAGTCTATACATTTCTTATAACTATATTTAAAATGCTGTGTTCGTATACTTATTTGGTGACAATAACATTCACAGTTTTTAATGGTTTGGTACATTGTAAGATGTATGTATAATCTACAGAATTTTGTGTCATTATCTAAGGTATTATCATATTATTGTTCCAAACATAGTATTTGTCTCATTAGAACAAACATAGTATTTGTCTCAAGGAAGAACTAGAACAATTCTAGTTCTTTCTTGTGGTTCATTGGTAAAGAATCTGCCTGCCAAAACAGGAGATGCAGGTTCGACCCCTGGGTCAAGAAGATATCCGGGAGAAGGAAATGGAAACCCACTCCAATATTCTTGCCTAGAAAATTCCATGGACAGAGGAGCCTGGTGAGCTACAGTCCACAGGGTTGCAAAATAGTCAGACACAACTTAGCAACCAAACAGCAACAACAGCAAAGTATACTTCAGTCATGATTAACTGTTTGTGACTCTGTGGACTGCAGCTCACCAGGCTCCTCTGTCCATGGAATTTTCTGGGTAAGAATACTGGTGTGGGCTGCTCTTTCCTTTTCCAGGGGATCTTCCTAATCTGGGGATTGAAACTGTATCTCTTGGGTCTGCTCCATGGCAGGCAGGTTCTTTACCACTAGCGCCATCTGGCAAGCTCCATTTTAGATATTAGTATGCTAAAATATGGGTTTCCCAGGTGGCTCAATGGTAAAGACTCTGCCTGCAATGCAGGAGTCACAGGAGATGAGGGTTTGCTTTTGGGGTTGGGAAGATCCCCTTGACGGGAGCATGGGAACTCACTCCAGTATTCTTGCCTGGGAAATCCCATGGACAGAGGACCCTGGTGGGCTACAATCCATAGGGCCACAAAAAGTTGGACACAACTAAAGCAACTGAGTATGCATGCATGCATACTAAAATATATTTTTCAATATAAATATTTTATTTTATATACCTCAAATAATGCATGTGTTACGTTATGACACACAGAGGTGTTGTACGCACACTCAAGTTATATACATACTTAGTTTTTGCTAGAAAATATATTTGAGATATCTCATGATTAAGAAATGTTGATGCACATAAAAGTTAATACCATATAACCACATAAAAACATACAATAAATTAGCCTAAAAATATTGTTGTTGTTGTCAATATTTGTCAGTCACTATGTCATGTTGTCCTTGAAAGGAAATTTATGACCAACCTAGATAGCATATTGAAAAGGAGAGACATTACTTTGCCAACAAAGGTCCATCTAGTCAAGGCTATGGTTTTTCCAGTGGCCATGTAAGAATGTAAGAGTCAGACTGTGAAGAAAGCTGAGCACAGAGAATTGATACTTTTGAACTGTGGTGTTGGAGAAGACTCTTGAGAGTCCCTTGGACTGCAAGAAGATGCAACCTGTCCATTCTAAAGGAAATCAGTCCTGAGATTTCTTTGGAAGGAATGATGCTAAAGCTGAAACTCCAGTACTTTGGCCACTTCATGTGCAGAGTTGACTCATTGGAAAAGACTCTGATCCTGGGAAGGATTGGGGGCAGGAGGAGAAGGGGACGACCAAAGATGAAATGGCTGGATGGCATCACCGACTTGATGGACGTGAGTCTGAGTGAATTCCGGGAGATGGTGATGGACAGGGAGGCCTGGCGTGCTGTGATTCATGGGGTCGCAAAGAGTCGGACACGACTGAGTGACTGAACTGAACTGATGTCATGTTGTCAGTGTTGTCAGTCACTAAGTCATGTCTGACTCTTTGCAACTGCATGGATTGCAGCATGTTAGGCTTCCCTGTCCTCCACTATCTCCCAGAGTCTGCTCAAGTTCATGTACATTGAGTCAATAATTCTGTCTAACCATCTTATCCTCTGTGGTTTTCTTTTCCCTTTGCCCTCAGTCTTTCTCAGCATCAGGATCTTTTCCAAAGAGTTGGCTAAAAAAATTATTTGCAATTGAATATCAATATCAATTCTGTCAAAAAACTAAAACAAAGCAAAAGCAGTATTTATCTAGATATTTGGTTTCTCTGCAAAAGCTATGGTAAAGAAAATATTAATGATTAAATGATATGATCTCATCGAGGCCTGGAGTTTCTATGAACCTGTGCTTTATATCTGCAGAGGAACGACACTGTTATTTCAAAACAGGGTTAAATAATATATATGGCCCTCAAGTTATGCAAACTCATGAAGCTTGGTTACAGACAGTAAATTTGTTTTCATTGCTGAAATTATATGATATACCTTCAGGAATTTAAGAAGCAGCAGTAAAGGAATTCCAGCATTAATGAGTGTCAGTGCCTCTCCTCTAAATAAACACAATGTTAATGATGTTTTCATGCAAATTAGCTGTTAAAATGCAAGGAATGAAAGCTTTTGGTTTGCCACACCTACTACACGGGTGTATAAAAGGCCTCAAGGGAGAAGGGCAGTTCATATTCTGCAAGCAAAGGCTTTGTTCTCTTCTACATCTTTAACACTTGGGAAGATGAGCTATTACTACAGCAACTACTACGGCGGCCTGGGCTACGGCCTTGGAGGTCTGGGCTGTGGCTATGGCTACTTCCGAGGTCTGGGCTGCGGCTACGGTGCTGGCTATGGCAGCTACGGATATGGCTGCTACCGCCCGTGTTACTATGGAAGATACCGGTCCTCTAGCTTCTACTGAGAAACCCTGCCTCAAACTTACACATGACTGAGACCCATCAGCCAATTTTCCTCTTCTAGATTCTGCTGTCTGGACACTTCACTCCATTGGTGCTTCTCTCTGATGAAATTATAATGAGCCAATCCCAGGTCACTTTGATAGATCTTCAGATTTCAGCTTACCAGGACTGATGGGATAAAAATCATCTGAACTTGCCATTCTAATTTGGACCAGGGTAGAGGGGTGGATGAATTTACAGTTTGGGTAACAATTCTCCTTTTGGACATCTATTTTGATAGAGCTCTCATTCTGAATTGTTCATGTGAGATCCGTGAAAATTTATTTTCATTAAATTTGCTTTGTCTGGTATTTTAAATGTGTCCTGGTTGTCTGTCCCTCATAAATAGGATGTCCATATATACGGGCATTGAGCATGAATTCATCCGTCTGTCTGTTGGCAGTTTGTGTGTGTGTGTGTGTGTGTGTGTTCACTGTGAAAGCTCCAGTTGTGGTGCTGTGCCTGCAATTCTGTGTGGCCAAGAAGGTAGGGGGACTGTCCAGCAATTCTTTTCACATTTTGTTAAAAGTATATCAACACAGCTGCTGCTGCTGCTGTTCTTCACCAGCCTCATATATTCACAATGGGACCATTATGCAATGTTACTACATCTTTGCCAGGATGGTACTCAATGTCCTGCTGGCTTTGACTGTTTCCAAGCAGGACTCAACTCTGTTGTATGATTGGAATCTGTGTTCTTAATGGATTTTTTCTACTGAGGCTGTTTTTTTTTCTTTTTCTTGTGCTTCATTTAAATAGTTAGAAGCATGCGTACGCAGTGGTGTCTGACTCTTTGTGACCCCCTGGGTTATAGCCTGCCAGACTTTTCTGTCTGTGGCATTTTCCAGGCAAAAATACTGGAGCGAGTTGCCATTTCCTACTCTTGCAACCCGGGGATTGAAACCACATCTCTTGGGGCTTCTGGATTGGTAGGTGGATTCTTCACCACTGGGCCACCTGAGAAACCCCTAAACAATAACTGGTGAAGTGCAAACAACCTTCAGAATCACATAGCAATTGTGAAGCTAAACAATCACCCTTGCCGTCAGGTACTCACTGCTCTCAACTGTTATTGAATACATGACCTACAAGTCCTTATATGGAGTGCCCAAAGAGGCACCAGTCATACTGCAGAATTTTGCCCCTTAAAATGCCTAACCTTGGGTTTACTCCCTTGATAATCAGACAAATGTGTTCTTGTTTAGTTGCTAAGTTGTGTCCGACTCTGCAATGGTCCCATGGACTGCAGTGCTCCAGGCTTTCCTGCTCTTTACTATCTCCTTGAGTTTGCTCAAACTTATATCTATTGAGTCCATGATGCCATCCAACCATCTCATCTGTTGCCCCCTCCTCTTACACTTAGGTAGTTTGGTTTGTAGAGCCAGAGTTCCACTGTATGGTGTGTGTGTGTGTACTAAGCATCATTTCTGCTCCTAGACTTCCAGAACTGCCTGAATTATCCTTGGCTGTTGAGTTTACCTATTCTTTGTGTCTCCAGATTGTGCCGTCACCTTTTATTCAACCTGCTTCAATGATAAGAAAACGGCAAAAATGGAGATTGGATGGAACTCTATTATCACTCTGAAACAGTTTCTTTTTCAGTTGTCAGAAAGAAAGTTCTTTTAAGATATTTTTGAATGAATGACATCTCTTGAAAGACAACTACATTCAGTCTATAACCACAACATACATCAACCAACTTGTATATTAATTTATGACAGTAGTATCATTAGCTTTGGATTCTATAAACCAAACCAAAGACAGGGACAGGAGATCCAGAGAAAATTAGGAAAACCTTGAAAATGCTACTTTTAATTTCTTTCAAGAACATGGGTTGATCATTACATACATCAGTATCTCTGCTTAAGAAAAACTGTTGATAATGCCTGCCTTCAGTTGCTGATTCATAAAATAGTAGGAACAGGCACTGGTGACAAATATTAGACAAAAGACACAGCATATCACATACAGTACAAGTTCAAGGGGCCACCAAAGTTTCCATGAACTGTATAAAATAATTATGCATTAGTATACAATTCAAAACATTTTTAGAAGAGCTAGACTTGGATATCTAAGAAAAGAGTCTACTAATCGTGTCAACAAGAGCATTCACCTTACAAAGTCTTACTATACTTGGTGATGCCATACTGGCAACTCCTAAGACAGATGTAATCATGCATTTATTCAGCTATCCACTCAAGAGTCATTATCATCACTGTGTGCTCAATCTGTACTAAGTACCAGAGGTAGAAAGCCATAAAGTAGGTTCCTGGGATTTTTATGAATTTACAGGTCAGGTGGAAATTCTGATGATGAATATATAATTACAATCCTCTGTGTTAAGTTTTAAGAAAGATCTATATATTTGGGAGTGATTGGATCCCATAGATGGAGCATTAATCAATCTGTATTGTTAGTAAAAGTATATTCAAAATGATATTGCCTGATGTTAATATTAAGGAAATAAACAAGAAGAGAGAATTTAGACTGTTGGTGCATAGCATTTGTGTTACCTCTCACATGCTAGTAAAGTAATCCTAAAAATTCTCCAAGCCAGGCTTCGGCAATACGTGAACTGTGAACACCCTGATGTTCAAGGCAGAGGAACCAGAGATCAAATTGCCAACATCCACTGGATAATCAAGAAAAAAACCAAGAGAGTTCCAGAAAAACGTATATTTCTGCTTTATTGATTATGCCAAAGCCTTTGACTGTGTGGATCACAATAAGCTCTGGAAAATTCTGAAAGACATGGGAATACCAGACCACCTGACCTGCCTCTTGAGAAATCTATATCAGGTCAGGAAGCAACAGTTAGAACTAAACATGGAACAACAGACTGGTTCCAAGTAGGAAAAAGAGTATGTCAAGGCTGTATATTGTCACCCTGCTTATTTAACTTATATGCAGAGTACATCATGAGAAATGCTAGACTGGAAGAAACACAAGCTGGAGTCAAGACTTCAGGGAGAGATATCAATAATCTCAGATATGCAGATGACATCACCTTTATGGCAGAAAGTGAACAGGAACTAAAAACCTCTTGATGAAAGTTAAAGATGAGAGTGAAAAAGTTGGCTTAAAGCTTAACATTCAGAAAATGAAGATCATGGCATCTGATCCCATCACTTCATGGGAAATGGATGTGGAAACAGTGGAAACAGTGTCAGACTTTTATCTTTTGGAGCTTCAAAAATCACTGCAGATGGTGATTGCAGCCATGAAATTAAAAGACGCTTACCCCTTGGAAGGAAAGTTATGAGCAACCTAGATAGCATATTCAAAAGCAGAGACATTACTTTGCCAACAAAGGTCCAGTCTACTCAAGGCTATGGTTTTTCCTATGGTCATGCATGGATGTGAGTGTTGGACTGTGAAGAAAGCTGAGCACCAATGAACTGATGCTTTTGAACTGTGGTGTTAGAGGACTCTTGAGAGTCCCTTGGACTGTAAGGGGATCCAACCAGTCCATTCTAAAGGAGATCAGTCCTGGGTGTTCTTTGCAAGCAATGATGCCAAAGCTGAAACTCCAATACTTTGGCCACCTCATGAGAAAAGTTGACTCATTGGAAAATACTCTGATGCTGGGAGGGATTGAGGGCAGGAGGAGAAGGGAACGACAGAGGATGAGATGGCTGGATGGCATCACTGACTCGATGGACTTGAGTTTGAGTGAACTCGAGGTGTTGGTGATGGACAGGAAAGCTTGGCATGCTGCAATTCATGGGGTAGCAAAGAGTCAGACACGACTGAGTGAGTGAACTGAACTGAATTACTTTTGGCAGCTTGTTTCCTCATAACTAATATCTAGATGAAGATTGCTCCAGTAGAAAAGTACATATTCAACATTTCTAGTAGACATTCATTTAGGAACTAGAAATTGGAAGCTGGAGTTAGATCATCTGGGAAGTTCTTCCAATGTGATAGGTGATAACCATCATCAAAAATAATGGTATATGTTAACTAGGAATGCCTACAAGAGGGAATATAAAATTGAAATGAGATAACTTGGCAGAATAGGTGACCTGGTTTGTACCATTATATGTCTAAAGAAGATTAACATTCTAGAACCAGTTGTATCATAAAGGTGTTATTTGATGGGCATAGATTTTAATCAGAGATATATTGCTTTAGGCTTTCCTTGGATTCTCCTTAATTGAAATATTACTTTAAGGATATTTTTACTTAGTAAAGAATTTTGTATTCTCTTCAGTTCACTTTCTTTTGTGTTTTCTTCATTAATATTGACAACAGCTTTTTGAATTATATTGTCATTTTGATCTTAGATTTCAAAATAAACTTCAGCATAATACCAATGTCACAATAAGTGACATAACCAGAACAAAAATCTAAATTGTCTATCTTGGTTTACTGATACATGCAGAGAAGAAAACTTTCTTTGGATAAGGAACAGTGTTCTTTTTGAAATTTGACAGATGGAATGTGGCATTAAGGCAGTACTGATTTTGTTCAGTTAAATCACTCAGTCATGTCCAATATACCAATGTCACAATAAGTGACATAACCAGAACAAAAATCTAAATTGTCTATCTTGGTTTACTGATACATGCAGAGAAGAAAACTTTCTTTGGATAAGGAACAGTGTTCTTTTTGAAATTTGACAGATGGAATGTGGCATTAAGGCAGTACTGATTTTGTTCAGTTAAATCACTCAGTCATGTCCAACTCTTTGCAACCCCATAGACTGCAGCATGCCAGGCTTCCTGTCCGTCACCGACTCCTGCAGCTTGCTCAAACTCATGTCCATTGAGTCAGTGATGCCATCCAACCATTTCATCCTCTGTCATCCCCTTCTCCTTCTGCCCTCAATCTTTCCCAACATCAGAGTCTTTTCAAATGAGTCAGTTCTTTCCATCAGGTAGCCAAAGTACTTGAGTTTCAGCTTCAACATCAGTCCTTCCCATGAACATTTAGCACTGATTTCCTTTATGATGAACTGGTTGGATCTCCTTACAGTTCAAGAGTCTTCTCCAAAACCACAGTTTAAAAACATCAATTCTTTGGTGCTCAGTTTTCTTTATAGTTCAACTCTCACAATCATACATGACTCCTGGAAAAACCATAGGCTGGACTAGATGGACCTTTGTCTGCAACTAATGGCTCTGCTTTTCAATATGCTGTCTAGGTTGACATAGCTTTTCTTCCGAGGAGCAAGCATCTTTTAATTTCATGGCTACATTCACCATCTGCAGTGATTTTGGACCTCCGCCCCCTAAATAAAGTCTTTCACTGTTTTCATTGTTTCTCCATCTATTTGTCATGATGTGATGGGGCCAGAGGTCCTGATCTTCATTTTTTGAATGTTGAGTTTTAAGCCAGCTTTTTCATTCTACTCTTTCACTTTCATCAAGAGGCTTTTTAGTTCCTCTTCACTTTCTGCCATATGGGTGGTGTCATCTGTGTATCTTAGGTTATTGATATTCCTCCCAGCAATCTTGATTCCAGCTTGTGCTTCATCCAGGCGAGCATTTTATATGATGTACTCTGCATATAAGTTAAATAAGCAAGGTGACAGCATACAGCCTTGATGTACCCCTTTCCCAATTTGGAACCAGTCTGTTGTTCCATGTCCAACTGTAACTGTTGCTTCTTGGCCTGCATACAAATTTCTCAGAAGGCAGGTCAAGTGGTCTGGTATTCCCATCTGTTTAAGAATTTTCCACAGTTTGTTGTGACCCACACAAAGGCTTTGGTGTAATCAATTAAGTGGAAGTAGATGTTTTTCTGGTATTTTCTTGCTTTCTTGATGATCCAATAGATGTTGGCAATTAGATCTCTGATTCCTCTGCCTTTTCTAAAACCAGCTTGTCAGTTTGTTGTGACCCACACAAAGGCTTTGGTGTAATCAATTAAGTGGAAGTAGATGTTTTTCTGGTATTTTCTTGCTTTCTTGATGATCCAATGGATGTTGGCAATTAGATCTCTGATTCCTCTGCCTTTTCTAAAACCAGCTTGAACATTTGGAAATTCTCAGTTCACATACCATTGAAGCCTGGCTTGGAGGATTTTGAGTATTACTTTGCTAGTGTGTGAGATGAGTGCAATTGTGTGGTAGTTTGAACAATGTTTGGCATTGCCTTTCATTGGGATTGAAATGAAAACTGACCTTTTCCAGTCCTGTGGCCACTAAAGAGTTTTCCAAACTTGCTGGTATATTGAGTGTGGCACCATCTCTTAGGGTTTGAAAGAGCTCAACTGGAATTCCATCAGCACCACTAGCTTTGTTCATATTGCTGCTTCCTAAGACCCACTTGATTTCACTTTCCAGGTTGTCTGGCTCTGGGTGAGTGATCACACTGTTGTGGTTATCTGGGTCATGAAGATCTTTTTTGTACAGTTCTTCTGCATATTCTTTCCACCTCTTTTTAATATCTTCTGCTTCTGTTAGGGCCATTTCTAACATGGCCATACCATTTCTGTCCTTTATTGTGATCATCTTTGCATGAAAATTCCCTTTGTATCTCTATTTTATTAAAGAGATCTCTAGTCTTTTCTTTTCTACTATTTTCCACTATTTTTTTATATTGATCACTGATTATGTACCCATGCTAAAATGTCATAAAGCTCAGCTTCTAATACATTTACATTTGAGATTTATAATAATATACATAATATTCCAAATTTACCATGATATTATTATCTCAATTCTTCTTGAATCTCTTCTGAATTTGCGTGTGACAAAACTTATATGATGAAGGTTAGGACTATAGCTATGATTTAATTTTAGTTATTTGAGTGTGAAGAGCTTTCAGGATAAAAATGTTAGTTACTGTATTAGTTTTCTATGGCTGCTTAACAAAGCAGCATAAACATATCAAGTTAAAACAGCACTATTTCTTTATTCTCATTTTTGTGGGTCAGAAGTCAGTCAAGGTGTCACTAAGTTCTCTGCTCAAGGATCCTATAGGTGAAATAGGGCATTGGCTGGGCTGAGTTCTTCTCTAGGGGATCTGAAGAAGAATCTGCTCCCAAGCTCATATTAGTGTCAACTAGTTCCTATATTTGCATGATTGAGCTGCATTTCCATACTGACTGTCAGCTGGAGGCTACTCTCAATAACCAGATGTCACTTACATGCCTTGCCACATGGCCCCCTCCATCTTCAAGCCAGCAAAGACATGTCAAGTCCTCCTCATGCTCTGAGCCTATGACTTATTCCTCTAGAACCAATCCTACTTTTATAGGGCTCTTGTGATTAGTTTAGGCCCATCCAGATGATCTCCAGTTCTTAACCTTATCATATGCTCAGGGCTGGTGCACAAGGGAGGTGGGAGGGGGGTTCAAGATGGGGAACACATGTGCACCCATGGCTGATTCATGTCAATGTGTGGCAAAAACCAATACAATATTGTAATTAGCCTTCAATTAAAATTTTTTTTTTAAAGACCTCTCAAGGCCAGATAAATTAACCTTGTCATATGAAATAGCCTAATCACAGGGATGCATGCTCAGTCCCTAAAGAGAGGGACTACTGGGCAGGTAGTCTGAACATCAAAAGTGAAAATGTTGGCCGCTCAGTTGTGTCTGACTTTTCGTGATCCCATAGACTATATCCTGCCAGACTCCTCTGTCTGTGGGGATTTCTGGACAAGAATACTGGAGTGGGGTGCCATTTCCACCACCAGAGGATTTTTCCAACCCAAGGTTCAAGCCTGCATCTCATGAGTCTCCTGCATTGGAGGGTGGATTCTTTACCACTGAGCCACCTGGGAAGCCCCTAATCACAGGTGTAAGACCCATTATATTGGTGGAGCTGGAGCAGTGCGGAGTGTGTACACCAGGAAGGGGGATGGGTCCATCTTCACATGCTTCCTAACCAAGAGAAATTCTCGCATGACCCTGAACAGCCACTTTCTGCCTGATTCATAGCAAGCACAAAGCCTTCGCTATGATCTCTTTGCTGCTGTTGCTAAGTCACTTCAGTCGTGTCCGACTCTGTGTGAACCCATAGATGGCAGCCCACCAGGCTCCCCTGTTCCTGGGATTCTCAAGTCAAGAACACTGGAGTGGGTTGCCATTTCCTTCTCCAAAGCATGAAAGTGAAAAGTGAAAGTGAAGTCACTCAGTCGTATCTGACTTCTAGCAACCCCATGGACTGCAGCTGACTGGGCTCCTCTATCCATGGGATCTTCTGGACAAAAGTACTGGAGTGGGGTGCCGTTGCCTTTCCCGATGATCTCTTTAGGTATTTGTGTAAACAGATTTCTTGAACAGAGCTCCTAAGTGTGCTTTTAGTTTCATCTGCCTCCCACATTCTTCCTCCAGGTAGCTACATGCCTCACGTTCTCATCTTTATAGTCCTTTTTGTGAAGTGTTTTTCTTTTTTTTTACCCTGATGTGGACCATCAAAAAAAAAACAAAACAAAAACAAAACTTTACTGAATTTGTGACAATATTGTTTCTGTTTCTTTGTTTGTTTTGTTTTGGTTTGGCTTTTTGGCCTTGAGGCATGTGGGATCTTAGCCCCCTGATCAGGGATCAAACTAGCAACTCCCACTTTGGAATATGAAGTCTTAACCATTGGACCACCAGGGAAGCCCCTCATCTTTCCAGTCTTCACTTAGAAGGTCCTTATTTAAGGTGGGCCTTCCCTGCCTCCCTATGTACAGTTTCAAGTTCCCTGTTGGTCATTGCCCATTGCCAGTCTTTCCCTCTGCTTTGTGTTTTGTTCTGATGTCACTATGGAGCATACCATTTTGATTGACAGCCTGACTGATTAGCCATCTGCCCTCTTCCAGAATAGAATGTAACCTTCAGGAATACAGAGCTTTTGTCAGCTTTGTTAACCACTGAGAAATACCCCAGAGCCTAAATAAATAAATAAATAAATAAATAAATAAATTATTGAGCACAAAGTAGCCATTCAGTAAATATTTGACGAATGACTCAGTGAAGTCTGTATTTGTTTATGGTCTATCTCCCCCAGTAAAACATTAGACTGCTGAGGTTGAGAGATTTGTTTTTCTTTTTACTGCTGTTTTGCCAAAGTAAGTAGTAGGTAAATGTTCTCTATTATTTATTGAATGAAAGAATGAAAATAACTTGAATTTGGAGGAAGCAGAAAAAGAAGCTTGACTTAGGTATAAATCTAGTTTTTGACTTAGATAGCTGGTGATTTTTGAGGCTGCGTGCTAAGATAAAAGCACTAAGGAAAAGGGAGGAAAATTAAGCACATGGTGGGTGAAAGGGGAGATGACTGCTATTTTTGTCTTTACTTATAAAAATTTTTCACATATTCAATTTGAAATAATTTTCAAAGTGAGTTAAGTGTGCTGATCAGAAAGAGGATGAAGAGGTGCCAGTTACTACTTGATGGTGGCAGTTTTCTCAGTGAAATCAACTGGGGTTGGACCAGAGGAAGAGAAGAGGAGAGTGAGAAGGTGTTCTGAAAGAAAGACAGATGTTGGGTGTTACTGTGGTCATGGGGGAAAGGTTCAATAAAGACAGGTTTATGGGCAGAGCTAAGCATTCAGTTTTATGACCAACCTAGACAGCATATTCAAAAGCAGAGACATTACTTTGCCAACAGAGGTCCGTATAGTCAAGGCTATGGTTTTTCCAGTGGTCAGGCCTGGATGTGAGAGTTGGACTGTGAAGAAAGCTGAGGGCTGAAAAATTGATGCTTTTGAAGTGTGGTGTTGGAGAAGACCCTTGAGATTCCCTTGGACTGCAAGGAGATCCAACCAGTCCATTCTAAAGGAGATCAGACCTGGGTGATCTTTGGAAGGACTGATGCGAAAGCTGAAACTCCAATACCTAGGCCACCTAATGCAAAGAATTGACTCACTGGAAAAGACTCTGATGCTGGGAGGGACTGGGGGCAGGAGGAGAAGGGGGTGACAGAGGATGAGATGGCTGGATGGCATCACCTACTCGATTAACATGAGTTTGAGTGAACTCTGGAAGTTGGTGATGGACAGAGGCCTGGCATGCTGCGATTCATGGGGTCACAAAGAGTCGGACACAACGGAGCGACTGAACTGAACTGAACTGAAGCATTCAGTTTAGATGAGAGGCAACACATTTGTCATATAATCCTCAGAGTTTTTCGAGGTGATGACATTTTTTTCCCTCAGCTTCAGATGAATCCAAAGTAACTGATTTATTAATATATTTCACTTGTTTTTGCTTTGTTTAGTCACTAAGCCATGTTTGATACTTTTGAGACCCCATGGAATGTAGCCCACCAGACTCCTCTATCCTAAGGATTCCCCAGGGAAGAATACTGGAGTGGTTTGCCAACTCCCTCTCCAGGGGATCTTCCAGGACCAGGGCTCGAACCTGTGTCTTCTGCATTTGAAGATAGATTCTTCACCACTGAGCCACCTGGCAAGTCCAATATATTTCACTACTTGTGCTTATTAATATAAATTTTTTTCTTTAAATATAGTGTGTATGTATGTGAGAAATAATTTTTTAGTCAGTGGTAAAACATGAAACTCCTTAAAATCTATTCACAAACCTAGAAGTTCCTAAAATACTGTGGATTATATGAAGGGAAAAAGAATAACCAAATAGGTAACAATTGAAAAGTTACACTACTGGTATTCTTTGAAGCAGAGAGTGAGGGTAACTTATTTACTGATGTATACAAAAGATATAACCTGTGTCTGAACCATATTGGACATTCAGTGAATGTTCCTAGAAGAACAATTTACAACTACATGAGAAGCAATAAGAAACCAAAGAGAGAAGTGTGTTTTTAGTATAAACCCCACTGACATTTTGAGGAGAAAGATCAAAAAAGAAGGAAAATAACCAAACTATTAAAAATATCACATTAAAATAGAAAACATAGAAACAAAAACAAAATTTTCAAGTGCAGAAAGATGAAGCAGTAGGAGAAGTTTCTGATTAACAGAAACAAATCATTGTGTTTATGTCAAATCATTTGAAAATACCAAGAAATACCAATGAAAAAGCAAGATGTTCTAGAGGGAAGGGAGAAGTAGAACACAAATTTGGAATCACACAGTGCTCTGTAGATATTTAGCTAAAGGACAGTGCCTCAGTCTTCCAACAAGTCAATATCCTATGATTATCTTTCAGATTATACCACTGGCAAGACCACTACCCAGGACTCCAAATAGAACTATTTTTTTTTTAATTTTTTCACAGAAAATATTTTTGTTATATGTTACTTGTATACTAAAAGATGTTTCCTCCTTGGAAGGAAAATTATGACCAAGCTAGACAGCATATTAAAAAGCAGAGACATTGCCAACAAAGGTCCATCTAGTCAAGACTATGGTTTTTCCAGTAGTCATGTGTGGATGTGACAGTTGGACTATATAGAAAGCTGATCTCCAAAGAATAGGTGCTTTTGAACTGTGGTGTTGGAGAAGACTCTTGAGAGTCCCTTGGACTGCAAGGAGATCCAATCAGCCCATCCTAAAGGAGATCAGTTCTGAGTGTTTACTGGAAGGACTGATGCTGAAGCTGAAACTCCAATATTTTGGCCACCTGATGCAAAGAGCTGACTCATTGGAAAAGGCCCTGATGCTGGGAAAGACTGAGGGCAGGAGGAGAAGGGGACGGCAGGATGAGATGGTTGGATGGCATCACTGACTCAGTGTCCATCACCGGGAGTTGGTGATGAACAGGGAGGCCTGGAAGTATCCTACATGGTTATTTCCCCATCACTGCATCATTTACATGTGTGCTCTTCCACGGAGAACTATCCTAAAATATTCCTCTTTCTTAGTAACCAAAGAAAGTGTTCTTGGCAGTTTGTAAACTGTCTGTAAGTTCCTGTCATACTTTGAGGTTATTGGAGGTACAATGATGGGAACAGGAAAGTTTATGTAGTTTGACAAATTGGCTGATGTCCAGAGTCTGTTGAGTTGAAAGATATTTTGAGGGAATTGGATTTTCTATTTACCCATTATAGTGTGTTTGCTTTTTTCACAGCTGTTTCAAAATCACAAACTATGACTGACTTTTAGGTGAATATAGTATAAATATATATGTAGATTAAAGTGAAAATAAAGAATTATTCTAAGAAATAAAAGGAGTCCTTAACATTGGTATTTGCCAAAATCTCAAGATGTATGTGCAGTAGTATCTCAGAAAAATAAAAGACTGAGAATAGTGTCTTTCTACAGGAAGAAAAGCAAGTGTCATAGAGTGAGTGGGGAGTCTGGTCCTTGCTATTCTAGTACGAGGTAGTGTTGGCTGAAAATGAGAAGAGGTGGCAGATAACTTGGTGTTTCATGTACAAACAAAACTTATGGCTGGAGCTTTGCTTCTCTTTAAGGAGTTAAAGCAGAACATAGAATGTAATCCCTGCATTAAATCTTATGAGAGCCTCTGTTATTGAAGATAAGGCAAAATGACTAGTAGTATTGAAATTCTTCAAACTAAAGTAAATTCAAACGGAACAATTCGTTATCACTAATAATTCTCTTCAGTTTGTAGATCGGAAAGCTCCATCTGTCGATCTATCTGTCGATCTATCTATCTATCTATCTATCTTTCTATATGTTTATGACACCTAATATACAGTATCTAATTGCATTGCATTCTTAATTAACTGGTAGGGAAACTAGCATAATAGGTATAAATGAAGTTCAAAAATCATCAATACTCTTTTTAAATACTCAATTATTTTGTGTTTTTTAAGAAAGTGGGACTATATAGTTGAATATACAAGGCTAACTGGTTTTAGGTCACTTGCATTTATTTCTTTTGGAAAAGGCAATGGCAACTGACTCCAGCACTCTTGCCTGGAAAATCCCATGAATTGCAGAGCCTGGTAGGCTGTAGTCCATGGGTGACAAGGAGTCGGACATGACTGAATCGACTTAGCAGCAGCAGCAGCATTTATTTCTAATGACAGTGGGAATAAACAAAAATATAAGGCAGCTGCACACTATGGGAGAGTAAAACTCCTTAACCTGTAATGTGGAAATTTCAAATTTACCTGAGATTTTAGTCAACTATCACTAAAGATCATTGCTGCATAATTCTGTTCATCTGAGTTTCAGTTGTCTCATTGGTTAAAAAAAGGTAATAAAAGACACAAATAAATGGTGCCTCAAGATTTCCTGAAATCTGAAATGTTACAATCTTATGATAATATGAAATGTATGATGATATGGAATTTAGTATCTGGAATAAGAATATTATTGTGGGTAGGGAGCCACTTACAATGATTAAGAGGAACTCCTTTTTTTTATGCTTGGTTTTTTATTTTTTTAATTGGAGGGTAATTACTTTACAGGGTTGTGTTAGTTTCTGCTGTGCAATGAAGTGAATCAACCATACGTTTACACACATCCCCTCCCTCGTGAGCCTGCCTTCCTCCCAGCCCAATTCCACCCCTCTAGGTCATCACAGAGCACAGAGCTGGGCTCCCTGTCCTATATAGCAACTTAGGAGGAACTCTTCTTAAGCAATTTTCAGTGGTATCTACCAAGCACATTTACTCTGCATGAAACATGATGCTTAAGAAATTCCTTTGACGTCAATCTGTGGCTCTTTTAAAAATTAAATAGCATTGCACTGCTAAATGCGGTTCTCAGCTGACTTTAAAAGCTTTGTTTTAAGACATATGTCAGTTGATTGTCGTTTTTCATTGAGCTAGTATTTCAGGGAAATATTATGGCTCAATTTATGAGAATTCTTGGGAGAAGGAAAATAACACCCATGGCTTAGAAAGGAGTCAGCAGTCTTGGAATGGCAAAAGGAAGGGGACGATTACAGGGTAAATGCAATCTCATGTGATGCAGTTTGAAGACTGAAAGCTATAGACGTTTGTTTATGGAGTTTGAAACTCAGAAACCCAAACAAGTAAGCAGATATAAACACAATAGTATCTTATTAGCAGTGAAATAATTTTCACTAGGAATTCAAATAAAGCAGAAAATAAAATGTGTCACATAGCTTTTAAATAAGGAGTGGCACAAACAAGTGGAAAACATGGTTTCAAGTTAGGAAGCAAGATAGTTGACACAGTTTTCAAATAGTGTGCCCTACTGGGTGATATTTAGAGGTGTGGCTTTCCACACCCACCAGCATATATTATATAAATGCTCCTGTGTAGTCACAGTCACAAAGCTGATCTGCAGCAGCAAGTCAAACACCATCCTGATATCATGAGCTACTACGGCACCTCCTGCAAAGGCCTGGGCTATGGCTACAGAGGATTTGGAAGCCTGGGCTGTGGCTATGACTATGGATGTGGCGGCTTCCGCAGGCCGGGCTATGGCTGTGATTATGGAGGCTATGGATGTGGCTGCTACTGCCCATGCTACTATAGAAGATGCTGGTCTTCTGGCTTCTACTGAATAAGCATTTGAAGATTTACAGTTTGTGGACTTGGCCTTCTGTGAGACTGATTCACCCATTGCTTGCATGCTTCATTTATCCTGTCTTGATGATGAGCCTGTTATTTGGACCTCTTGGCTTTTGACATTAATGTGAAGAAAACTTGAATGAACTAAATGTTGGTGTTTGATTAGTGATGTTCTGAGGGATTCTTCTGCTCTATAGGATGAAGAGTCATCCTAATCTCGCGAGTCTTTGCCTTTCAGCATCTACCATCTAACAATAAACTTTTCTGACATAGTAAACGTGTTTCATTTTAATATTTACTTATTTGCTTGCACCGGATCATAGTTGCAACACAGAGGATCTTTGATCTTCCTGGTGAAAAGTCGGTTCTTGAGCTGTGGTGTGGGAACTCTTAGTTGTAGGATCTAATTTCTGACCAGGAATTGAACCTGGGATGCCTGCTTTGGGATCTCAGAGTCTTGGTCACTTGATGAACAAGGAAGTCACATAAACATGTTTTAAATTTTGAGTTTTAAACACATTAAATTGCATTAGCTCAATCAACCATGACAACATTTTCTTCTTATAGCTAAGAAATTTACCAATATATTTTGCTTCATAATTATCTTTTTTTTCCTCATTTTTTTTCTTCTTTCTCTTACTTCTTTCTTCTCACTCTTTTCCTTTTCCTCTCCTTTATCAAGCTCATCTTCATCATTATAGTCAGTATGCATCTTTTTCTTCACCAGCCAGACAAAGGAATTCTATAAGGTTCTGTGATGACAATCACATGACAATCACATTTTAGTTTATTTTTAAAATTCATTTTTTGGGAAAATTAACATGTTAATTTCAAAGAAAAT
>SJYC01138539.1:0-24616 GCA_006408675.1 Madoqua kirkii
ATTCAGAGAAGGAAATGGCAACCCACTCATAGCTACTGCACCCCTTGTGCTATGAAGAATGTCAATTCTTTGGCTTCTGTTGAAAAAGAAAAAAATAAGACTGATGCTTTGAGACTTTAGATCATAATACAACCCTACTGTTTGTTCTGCTTTCAATTCTTTCTATTCCAACAAAATTCAGATGCTGCTCTGACCACCCGGAGTAACTCAGAGTTCCACAGGAAGGCAGAATGCTGATTTGACAGATTTTCCCAGACTGTTTATAATATGTGACTGTTTTTTTTTTTTTTCTCTTTCTCTTAAACCATAATTGGAGAATAATGAGAGAGGTTATTGGTCTTTATTTACATGACTATTTATATAGAGTTAGTTGAAAGGTTGTTGAACTAAAGGAAAACCAAAGACTAAAGGGAAGGCCTTTGAAAGGGCTTTTGAGTTTAATCTGTTCTGAACTTGGAATCAACAGGCTTCTAGAACTGTGCCTAGCTCAGTAAATAGCTGCTGCATTTAGAACTGAATAGTGAGAAAGAGGGAAGGTGATTAAAAATTTTACCTACTATTTGTGAGATATTTTGAAAACTATTATTTTTTATCTTTAATATTCACAGTACTACAACATAGAAAGTAAAGTATAAAAAGTTTCTTTTTAAAAGTATGAAAAGTCTAAAAAACTCTAAAAAGTAGTTAGAATACTGGGGAGAATATAAGTTTGTAAGCCAAGAGACTGAGATAATATTCCATCTCTCTTACTAATTATATCTGATCAGTTCTGTTCAGTCACTCAGTTGTGTCCAACTCTTTGCATCCCCATGGACTGCAGCAAACCAGACTTCCCTGTCCATCAGCAACTCTCCGAGCTTGCTTAGCCAAAGTATTGTAGCTTCAGTTTTAGCATCAGTTCTTCCAACGAATATTCAGGACTGATTTCATTTAGGATTGACTGGTTGGATCACCTTGCAGTCAAGAGGACTCTCAAGAGTCTTCTCCCAACACCACAGTTTAAAAGCATCCATTCTTTGGCACTCAGCTTTCTTTATAGTCCAACTCTCACATCCATACATGACTACTGGAAAAACCATAGCTGTGACTAGAAAGACCTTTCAGACTTTGACAGACTAAGGCAAATTGCCGTATGGTATAAGGCAAAATTCTTTACTTCAATGATATGTGTGCTAGTCACTTAGTCATGTCTGACTGTGACCCCATGGACTGTAGCCTGCCAGGCTCCTGTGTCCATGGGATTTCCCAGACAAGAATACTGGAGTGGGTTGCCCTCCTAAAGGGGATCTTCCCAACCCAGGGATCAAAGCCACATCTCTTATATTTCTTACATCTCTTACATTGGCAGGTAGGTTTTTTTTTTTTACCACTAGCACCTTACTGGTGCTAGTAAGTAAGGAAGTCCCTTACTTCATTGTATCAATGAATTAAATATCTATTGTATTTAATTATATTGGATGATAATTTTTACTTTAAAAAAAACTTTAAAATAAATATACCCTTTACTGCACACATATGCATGTAAACAAATTAGTATATTACAGTGCATAAGACACAGTAGGAGATTGTATTAATTTCCTAGGGCTGCTGTAAAAATGTGCCACCAACTGGGTGTCTTAAAATAAGAAAAATGTATTGTTTCACAGTTCAGGAAATTAGAAGCCCAAAATCAAAGTGTGAGCAAGACCACACTCCCTCTGAGACCAGCAGGAGCATCCTTCGTGGCCTTGTCCTAGCTCCCAGTGGTGCGCTGGTAACCATCAGCACTTCTTGTCTGCAGATGAGTAACTCCAGTCTCTCCTTGCACGTGGTGTTCTCCCTCTGGGTTTTTACATCTTTTGTCAATGTCTTTCTCTGTGCCCAAAGTTCCCCTTCTGATACAGACATCAGTCAAATTGAACAGTCATATTTAATTATGGCCCACTCTAATCATCTTGTTTTCCTGGTGGCTCAGATGGTAAAACATCTGCCTGCAATGTAGGAGATGTGGGTTTGTTCCCTGGGTTGGGAAGATCCCCTGGAGAAGGAAACAGCAACCCACTCCAGTACCCTTGCCTGGAAAATCCTGAGAACAGAGGAGCCTGGTAGGCTACAGTCCAGGGAGTCACAAAGAATCAGACATGACTGAATGACTTCACTTTCACTTTCTAATGATCTTGACTTCATGTCAACTTGATTAAATCTGAAAGAGAACCAATTTTCAAATAAAGTCACATCCACAGGTGTGAAGGAGGAGGTTACATCTTGAATATGTTTTTGGGGAGGCATATTTTAACTAAGAATAGTGATCAATACTCTGTGTTTAACATTGAAGGCAAAAGGAGAAGGGGGTGGCAGAGGATAAGATGGTCAGATAGCATCACCAAGTCAATGGATGTGAATTTGAGCAAGCTCTGGAAGATAGTAAAGGACAGGGAAGCCTGGTGTGCTGCAGTCCATAGTGTTACAAAGAGTCGGACATGACTTAGCTACTGAACAACAATAACAACAAATTCACCATAAGACTTTTGGTTTTTGTCTTCAAATTCTTTCCACTCTTCTATGCGCCTCTTCCTATAACTGAAAGAGATTTAAGAATAGAAAATGATGACTTTGATTTAGAATGCATTGTGTTTAAACCGACAATTAGACATTCATTTATAACTGCCCATTAGAGAGCTTGAGGTTTAATTTATAGCTTCTCATAAACACAAATGGCCAAACAGTCTCATCAACAAAAGCAAAGGTATTAGCCCAAGGGAGCTTATAATTGATTTCAGAAAACCAGTTTGTGATTTTTCACTAGCTGCTCAAATCAATTATGCAAATCAAGATCTTTCCCCAAATTTTTATTGCCAGAGATTTCAGCCTTTGTGAATTACATATGCTCTTCCCCAGGGCTTCCCTGATGGCTCAGATGGTAAAGAATCTGGTTTAATCCCTGGATTGGAGTTAAATCCCTGAGAAAGGAATGGCTACCCACTCCAGTATTGTCTGAAAAATCCCATGGACAGAGGAACCTGGTGGCTATAGTCTGTGGGGTCACAGAGTCAGACACAACTGAGCCACTAATGCTTTTCACATACTTTATTCCATGTCTTTCTTCTTACCTCAGACAAACCTCCTCTTCCCAAAAATTTATGTCTGGTTTTCTCCAAATGTCTATTTATAGAATTAACAAAATATATATTACTAATACTACTAAGTCACTTCAGTCATGTCCGACTCTGCACGACCCCATAAATAGCAGCCCACCAGTTTCCCCTGTCCCTGGGATTCTCCAGGCAAGAACACTGGAGTGGGTTGCCATTTCCTTCTCCAAAGCATGAGAGTGAAAAGTGAAAGTGAAGTTGCTCAGTCCTGTCCAACTCCTAGGGGCCCCATGGACTGCAGCCCACCAGGCCCCTCCGTCCATGGGATTTTCCAGGCAAGAGTACTGGAGTGAGTTGCCATTGCCTTCTCCAATATATATTATATATATAACATATATATAATATAAATATATATTATGTCCCAACAAAATTACACTTTTTCAATTTCTAAAAGAATTTCTCAATTTATTCTTTAAATTTCAACATGAAACAATCAGATAAGGGCATGTATTGGGCTTTTGAACAAGATATTTTCCAGTGCTCTCACACATGGATGCCACTTATAAGATTTGCAAAACTTTTAAATTGGAATAAATAATTACAATGCTTCTTTTTACTTGTCCCATTCTTTGATCTCTTAGAAAAAATTATATAATTAAAAATATGTTAGTCTTTTCAGGGCTTGAGGGGTAGGAAGGAAGATGGTAATAATTCTAGTAAAATATGTTTGTCTCTACATACCTGATCTACTCTATTGTTTTAAAAATTTCCTGTTAGATACAAGCCAATGCACAAGACATGTGTTTGATCCCTGGGATGGGAAGATCCCTTGGGGGAAGGAAATGGTAACCATTTCAATATTCTTGCCTGAGAAATCCCTTGGAGGGAAGAGCCTCGTGAGCTATAGTCCATGGGGTCACAAAAGAATCAGATATGACTTAGAAACTAAATAACAATATGTTTGATTAGTTGAAGAATCATTACAGAATCATCCTGCTTAGCATTAGATTAAAACACGCTCGCTCCTGCTTCAACTTCCACCCCAAGGTCCATGGTGTTCTAGATTGTTAATATGCTTAACAATTTCATTAGTATAATAATTAGAGCCATTCTTCCCATAAATTTCCCATTTCAGGTATCAAACTTTTAGATTTTCTTAATATTAATGAAAAGAGAACTTGAGAAATTTAAAACATCTTGTAAATTATTTTACTGTTCATTTGAGAAAGCTAAAGGCAAAGGAATAAACAATTTCATAAATGTTCCCACTATTAAGGCTATTTGACTCTGCCTAATAAATGTGAATGTCATGCATGGATCCTCTGTTTTGCAAACTTGTTTTTAAAATCATTTGCATTTTTCTTTTACTCAAAATCTGTTGATTTGCATGCTTTGTCATTTACATATCCACTCTCTATATTTGAAAAAAATTGACAATATGAAATTATGCTCTAGAAACTGCTAATTGACAAAGGAAACTAGAATATTGATACATTTTCATCAGTTTTATAAAGAGTTTTTATGATTTTGCATCATTTTCTATGAGTCAATTTAATGTGATTTATTTACTATAAATAAAATAATATAGATGTCATATGATATTTAAAGATATTTAGCAAGATAGTGGTTCTATTTAATGTCATAAAACCTATTTTAAACATTTAAATGTATAAAGTCTTCTTTGAATATATAACTATCATTTTGCACCATAGCCACAGGTTTGCTTTGAAGACTGAACAGATTGAAAACTAATAGAATGCTTTAAAAACATGTTTAAATATCCTGTTAAATATGAGAGAGATGATTTTACTCAGTCATTTTGCTGTGCTTAGTCGCTCAGTTGTGTCAACTCTTTGTGATCCCATGGATTATAGCCCACTAGGCTCCTTTGGCCACAGAATTCTCCAGGCAAGAGTACTGGAGTGGGTTGCTATTTCCTTCTCCGGGGATCTTCCTAACCCAGGGATCAAACACAGGTCTCTCACCCTGCAGGTGAATTCTTTTACCCTCTAATTATGTCTGCAAGGGCTTCCCCTGGTGGCTCAGATGATAAAGCGTCTGCCTGCAATGCAGGAGACTGGGGTTTGATCCCTGGGTCAGGAAGATCCCCTGGAGAAGGATATGGCAACCCACTCCAGTATTCTTACCTGGAAAATTCCATGGATGGAGGAGGCTGATGGGCTACAGTCCACGGGGCTGTAAAGAGTCAGAAACTACTGAGCAACTTCACTTTCACCCATGTCTGCAAAGTCCTTTTACAGAAGTCCCTAGAGTCATCTTCAATTAAACAATCAGGAGATAAAAAAACACTGATGATATGTCTTTATAATTCTGTCTACTCCAATCATTTTTGAAGAATCTACCTTCTACATACTACAACCCTAACCTGTCTAAAGCTGTCCTTCCACGTGTGCAACGAATGCCAGCCCCTCTACTCTAATTAAGCCTCTTATTTTTCAACCGTTCTTCAACACCATATACAGTAAACTTACTCATTACTCCTTGTTGAAAGATCTTCATTTATCTCCTGATCACCACTCCCCATATTTACCTCCTACTGCATTATTCACCTTATCTCAGGCTCCGTTGCTGGATTCTTTTCCTGTTTCCTACCCTTACGTGCCAGAAGCCCCCAGGGCTGAACTCTTATCCATCTACTTTCTCTCCAATTACCGCATGCAATATCATGTTGTAAACATCATTTTAATAATTGTCTCTTAACCTCTTCCTTCCAGTTCAATGTAGCATATTCTACTATCTGTTCAACATTTTAAATAGACATCTCATATATGCACATCATAACACTTTTTTATTTGGAGTATAATTGCTTTATCATGTTTGTGTTAGTTTCTTCTGTACAAGAGAATGAATCAGCTGTATGCATATACCCTCTCCCTCTTGGACCTCTGACCACCACCCCCACCACCACCAACATCAACCCACCTAGGTCATCTCAGAGCACCGAGCTAAGCTCCAGTGTCTATTCTAAAATAGCTGTCTATTTTACACATTGTAGTGTATACACATCAAACCTACCTTCCAATTTGTTTCACCTCTCTTTGCCCTGCTGTGTCCACAAGTCCATTCTCTATGTCTGCATTTCTATTTCTGCTCTGCAAATGTGTTCATCTATACCATTTTTCTGGATTCCACATACGTGTGTTAATATCTGATATTTGTTTTCCTGACTTCAGTCTGTGTGACAGACTCTAGGTTCATCCACATCTTTACAAATGACTCAATTTCATTCCTTTTTTATGGCAGGGTGATATTCTACTGCATTGTATGAAATATTACACATATTCCATACATATGTACAGAATGTGACCACATCTTTATCCACTCATCTGTCATTGGACATTTTGGTTACTTCCATGTCCTGGCTACTGTAAATAGTGCTGCAGTGAACACTGGGTTATAGTATAACTCTTGATATCTTTACATTCTGCCCCCCATTTAGGCTTCCTTTTAAATATAATGTCAAAGGCATTCAACAAACTTCCTAAGCCTCAAATCAAGATTTGATCCTTTGTTTCCTTATATCTATCTTCTGTGTCCTATCCAGCAGCAAGTCCTTGTTAGAGTCTGCTAGTTTTTCTTGCCTAAATCACTGCAACAACCTTGCACTCTCGGGTTCCATTCTTGAGTAGTTAAAATTCATGCATCAAACAGCAGCAAGATGTCAATCAGATCACCTTCTTGTCTTAAACATTTTCAATAGCATTGGGAAGCCATTCGCTGCTCCAGGGGATCTTCCTGACCCAGGAATTGAACCCCATCTCTGACATTGCAGGCAGTTATTTACTATCTGAGCCACCAGGGAAGCTCCTCAATTACACCTAAAATTTCATTAAAAATCATTGTGCTGTGCTCTACTATGTCTGACTCTTTGTGACCCTATGGGCTGTGGCCTGCTAGGCTCCTCTGTCCATAGAAATTTTCAGGCAAGAATACTGAATCAGTTTCTACTCCAGGGAATCTTCCCGATCCAGGGATTGAGTTTATGCCTCTTGCATCTCCTGCATTGGAAGGTGGATTTTTTATCCCAGTACCATCTGGAAAGCTCCCATACTATGCTTGATCTTAGCCAAAAGGCTGAGAACAAGTCCCAGAAGGCCCTGCCTGCATAATCTCACCACTGCCTAACTGTCTGAATTTGTCTCTCAACATCCTTTCCTTTACTGTTAGCTTAGCTGATAGCCTAATCTAGTCATAGTAACTTTCTCACTAGTTCATCATGCAAAATAATTCCCATCTTAGAACATTTAGATGAGAATTTCCTTTGGGGCTTCCCAGGTGATGCTAGTGGTAAAGAGCTTGCCTGCCAATGTAGGAGACATAAGAGAGGCAAGTTTCATCCCTGCATGGAGAAGATCCCCTGGAGAAGGGCATGAGAACCCACTCCAGTATTCTTGCCTGGAGAATTCCTTGGACAGAAGAACTGATGGGCTATGGTCCATAGGATCACAAAGAGTCAGACATGACTGAAGTAACTTAGAATATACACACAGCTTGTTCTTTTGCTTAAACACTTAACAAATGTATCTCCTTTACTTCATCCTTGTGTTCAAATATCTATCCAAACTGACTTTTCATGATCATTTTATGTTAGTGGTATATCCTCTCTGTATGTAATTCCTTTCTTCAAACACATATCTCTATTACATCATGTATTTATTGCCATCTCCCTGGAATGAAATCCTAATGAGATCAGGCATTTTATTTTTTATTTTAAGCTTTGCCTCTGAACATAGAAAACTGGCATGAAAAGAACTCTAAATATTTGTTGGAAAACTGATGAAATCCAGTTGGGATCTCTGTCATATCACTTAGTTGTTAGTTCTTAACTCATTATATTCTGGAATCTTCTGGGAGCTTTTAAAATATTGATGCTTTGACCTTATTCCAATTAAACAAGAATTTCTGGATATGGGATTGGCTACTGTCACTCATGAGAGAATATAAAAAACTGTGCTGGTGGTGGCATTATAAATCTCCTATAGTAGCCTGAGCCCTGTCTCTGCCTCTGCCCCTAACTGTGGATTAATGGCCATCTCGGATCTGGCTTCAGCTTCCACTGTCCTTTTTTCTATTTGTCCCTTCTATTCTACTTTAAAAAAACATATTAAGAAGACCAAATTTTTTACATAATTAGCACAAAATTATTTTTTTCTATCAGATGAGATGGTTAGATAGCATCACTGACTCAGTGGACATGAGTTTGAGCAAACTCTGGGAGATAGTGAAGGATAGGGGAGCCTGACATGCTATAGTATAAAGTCACAAAGAGTCAAATATGGCTTAGCAACTGAACAAAAACAGCAAAAATTTTAACTATTTTATTTGGAGACCATCTTTGACCACAAAAAGTAAAAACCACTTACCTTGAAACTAACTTCTACATAAAGGACTGATTTTTGTCCTAATTGTGGCTCATTAACGTGGTACTAACTTCTTTATTTATGATAATAAACATGGTCACATTTCTTATAAGTTTATTTATTGTCATTGAAAATTTTAGTTTCTTGTCCACATATTAAGAGGAACATGTTTTATGTAAGTTTTGTAATGTATAAGCAATATATTTTATACTTATTTTTCCTCTGAGATTAATTTTCTTAGGGAGAATTCTTTAGAAATTGTTCTTATAATAATTTAACTGAGACACTTTCTTGAAAGAAAGCTTGTGCTTCTCACATCCTTGACAGGTACTCTAATTTTAGGTATGGGACTTGGAAGACGTCTTAAAATTTGAGTTCAGTTACTTTCCCTGACTTTCACTACTATGACTTAGATCTCCATAATTTCTCTTCTATAAATTGCACAGAACAGAAAACTCTGGTACTAACTGTAAAAAAAACACTGTTATATAATTTGTTATTTTAGCCACTTTGACTAATGCAGACTTTTCACTTGTCTTATACCTTTATGAAGAGTCCTGCCCTCATTATCTCTCCATAGTTTTTGAAGCTTTTTAGGGAGTAATTGTTATCAAGTAAGGTCAAACTAATTGACGCTGCGTACAACTAGAAAAAATTCATATACATATTGCATTCCCCATAACTTCTAATTATTAAGTATCATTTTATTCAGTTAAATTCTTAATGATTTAATCTTTCAGAAAAAAATATATTTATGAACATAGAGATAAGAAAACAGAAATAAAGTAAGTACTTTTTCAAGGTCAATTAAGAAGGGTACAACAGCAGCAGAAGTTAGAAAGAATCTGGGACTGATTATGAAATTGGAAAAAGCATCAAAATAAGCTGTAATAAAATTTAAACCAAACTTAAAGACACAAAGTAGTTAAATATTTTTAATACATTTTTCTTTGGAAATTAATAAAAATAACTGGGTAATGTTGGTTACTCTACTCAAGGATGAAATATAGACATGCTCAATATTCTCCAAGTCAGGCTTCAAATATACATGAACTGTGAACTTCCTGATGTTCAAGCTGGCTTTACAAAAGACAGAGGAACCAGATATCAAATTTCTAACATCTGCTGGATCATGGAGAAAGCAAGAGAGTTCCAGAAAAACATCTTTTTCTGCTTTATTGACTATGCCAAAGCCTTTGACTGTGTGGATCACAATAAACTGTGGAAAATTCTGAAAGACATGGAAATACCAGACCACCTGACCTGCCTCTTGAGAAACCTGTATGCAGCTCAGGAAGCAATAGTTAGAACTGGACATGGAACAACAGACTGGTTCCAAATAGGAAAGGGAGTACATCAAGGCTATATACTGTCACTCTGACTAACTTATATGCACAGTACATCATGAGAAACACTGGATTGAAAGAAACAAAAGCTGAAATCAAGATTGCTGGGAGAAATATCAATAACCTCAGATATGCTGATGACACCACCCTTATGGCAGAAAGTGAAGAGGAACTAAAAAGCCTTTTGATGAAAGTGAAAGAGGAGAGTGGAAAAGTTGGCTTAAAGCTCAGCATTCAGGAAATGAAGATCCATGGCATCCAGTCCCATCACTTCATGGCAAATAAATGGGGAAACAGTAGAAACAGTGGCTGACTTTATTTTGGGGGGCTCCAAAATCACTGCAGATGGTGATTGCAGCCATGAAATTAAAAGACGCTTACTCCTTGGAAGGAAAGTTATGACCAACCTAGACAACATATTAAAGAGCAGAGACATTACTTTGTCAACAAAGGTCCATCTAGTCAAGACTATGGTATTTACAGTAGTCATGTATGGATGTGAGAGCTGGACTGTGAAGAAAGCTGAGTGCAGAAGAAAGCTGATGCTTTTGAACTGTGGTGTTGGAGAAGACTCTTGAGAGTCCCTTGGACTGCAAGGAGATCCAACCAGTCCATCCTAAAGAAGATCAGGCCTGGGTGTTCATTGGAAGGACTGATGTTGAAGCTGAAACTCCAATACTTTGGTCACCTGATGCCAGAGTTGACTCATTGGAAAAGAGTCTGATGCTGGGAGGGATTGGGGGCAGGAGGAGAAGGGGACGACAGAGGATGCTTTGGCTGGATGGCATCACTGACTCAATGGACGTGTGTTTGGGTAAACTTGGGCAGTTGGTGATGAACAAGCAGGCCTGGCAGGCTGCAATTCATGTAGTCACGAGTTGGACACAACTGAGCGACTGAACTGTAGTGTCCTTTGAAGTCTGAACTCTTAAGGTGTACATTTCATTGTTAAGTCTGATCTCTAGCCTCTGTGAGCTACCACAGTAACAACCATGCCAGGCTAGGTTATGATGGCACTTGATATATTGATGGCTTGAGTTTGAAATAAGTAGATCTGAATGATTTAGGCTATGGCCACTAACTACTTTCTTTCTATGGAATAATTTCTTTACATTGCATTCTAAATGTATTGATCTCTCAGTCCTTTGGATCTTTATTATTGTACTCCCTTTATTCTTCTGCTTCTTCAGTGTCATCAAAGTAATATATTCATCTTGAGCTTTTTAATGTAATTGCTCTCCTGACAGCCTAGTGTGGGCCACTAGTGAAGCAATCACACTACACACATAGGACCAGGCTGAGACAGGAGGGCTTATTTCTCTTTAAAATTTCACCCCCAGTGAAAATTTATATCATTGCCACATTATCAACACTGTTCTAAATTTCTTACTCCATAGAGAAAAATATCTGTGCATATTTCCAATAAAATTGCTTTATTGACATAGAAAAGTTGGTTTATTTATTCCTCTAAGTGGAATTTTTCACTTAAGTTTTGCCAGTATTTTTACAATAAACAATATGTTTCATTTTGAATTATATTTCTTAGTAATGATTCCTTATGCTTGCACTTAGTTACTCAGTCATATTTGATTCTGCACAACTGTGTGGACTGTAGCCCATCAAGCTCCTCTGTCCATGGAAATTTCCAGGGGAAGATACTGGAGTGGGTTGCTATTTCCTCCTCCATGGTATCTTCCCTACTCACAGAAACCCATATTTCCTGCATCTCCTGCATTGGCAGGCTTATTCTTTACCACTAGCGCCACTTGGGAAGCCTGGCATGATTCCTTATAAAAGACTTAAATAAAGCTTTCTTATAAGATGTCATTACTTCTTTTCTACTTTTTTGATGTGGACCATTTTTAAAGTCTTAGTTGAATTTGTTACAATATTATTTATTATTTTCTGGCCATGAGGCTGTCATATATATGGAATCTTAGCTCACTGACCAGGGATCAAATTTTCCGTATTTGAAGGGGAAGTCTCAACAACTGGACCACCAGAGAAGTCCCCAAGTTACTTTTCTTTTTTGAGCTAATATAATTTTACCATGATTCAAATATTTCCAAACTAATTGAGTATAGATTATTTTCCCAAAATGAAAGAGGGATTGCCCTTTCATTTTACAGATAAGAACTCTTACATCTTTTCCTTGTTGCCTCAACCTGTGCACCTTTAAGCATCTTCAAAGCTATATAAGAAAAGAAGCTTCCATAGTTCTACATTCTTTTCATATAATTACTTTGGTGAGCTGAGAGAAGTAAAACAAACAAGGATTGTTGCTCCATCTTTAGAGAACTTTGCTGCAAAGGTCAAAACGAGATATGGGAATTATCATTCTCTTTGCACATATGTGAAAATTGACATTTTTAAGAGATTAAGAAATGCAAGTCTGCACAATGTCTAATGGATAGAACCAAGATTTGAATGAAAGACCTGTGAGGCTCCATATCCTGGGTGCTCAATCAATGTGTTCTAACACTTTAAAACTCATTTCAAGAAGTAAACAGAAAAACATACATTTTTAGTCTAGAAGAAGAGCTCCGGCTCTTTTGAAAGGAAGAAAATAAGAGCTAAAAACTAGGAAATTTAGATACGATGCAGGAAGAGAGTAGATTGTACCCAGTCATCTAGTTAGGTGATGTTAAGCACAGTCATAGGCTTTAAAGGCTTGATAGTAATTACCTTTTATTAAAAGACTCCAGCTGCAAGAAGTGCAGATGAAGCAAATATGTAAATGAAATCATGCATCAGTAGCACCAAAAAAGGCAAAGATATAATTGGGCTGTTTTGCACAGTTGTGAAAATAAACAGGAATGCAAAATATCCATGGAGGGGACCACACCCACAATGAAGGAGTATAAAAGTCTGATGCAGCTGGTAATATCCATTCTAGGGAGAGTCACTTTTGACATCCAACCGAATCCTCCAGCCCTGACACAATGACTACTACTACAGCAACTACTATGGTGGCCTTGGCTACGGCCTCGGTGGCTTTGGAGGACTGGGCTACGGCTACGGCTCCACCTATGGTCTTGGAGGCTATGGTGGTTGTGGCTGTGGCTACTTCTGTCCTTCTTTCTATGGGAGATAGTCATCATTTAGATTTTTCTGAAAACACAGTCCAGTGTGTGAACATTCACAGCTTTAATAGTGTTGTCATCAAGTGATTCGGTTCCTTCTTTCACTATCATTAGTGATGTCTTCAAGAGCTTTTCTTGAGTTGCTGCTGAAGAAAACATCAAAACGTAGACTAATCCTCTGAATCTGAGATTTGTTTCCTCGATCCATAATCTCATAACCCAGGTTGGGTACTTTTGTTCCAGCTGTGTTATTGAACTGAACTTCCTTCTGATTCCTTTGGAGATATTTGGGGGCATATTATCTAATAAATGTTGGCTATGGAAATCTAAAATCTTGCTTTCTTTTCCATTGAAGATATTAGCTCTCAAGGTTCTACTGAAAACGATGACTGTCATTTCAGAATTCAGGTTTTTACAGTATTTTCTGTGGTATGTTTCTTTTTTGGTCTTCCAACATGACCAGTGACATTCTTGAGGTCTTCCCACATGGTGCTGGGGGTAAAGAATCTGCCAACCAATATAGGAGATGCAAGAGATGTGGCTCGATCCTTGGATCAAGAAGATCCCTTGGAGAAGGAAATGGAAACCCACATTAGTATTCTTGCCTGGAAAATTCAATGAAGAGAGGAGCTTGGTGGGTAATGGTTTAGTCAGACACCACTGAGCAACTGAGCACAAATAAGACACAAACATGACCAATGACATTCTTGAGAGCTTCCTTTAGGCCACCAAGAAGATATCATGTAAAGGGAATATTAGTTTCAGTAGGGACCTATCTCTCTGATAAGTTTTGCTGCTCCAACTGGATATTGCCATATATAGAATATACACATACAGAATATACATAAACATATATATATCACATGCCATCACCTTCCTTATACTTCTGTGACATTTCTGGAGATACATTTTAATAAATTTTCCATGAACTTATAATACTTGACTTCATTTCTTTTCATCTATTCTAATGCACTGCCAGAACCTGAATATTTATGTCCCCCCAGAATTCCTATTTTAAAACACGATCCTCAGTGTGATAGTATTTGGAGGCGGGGCCTTTGGGAGGTGATTAGGTCATGAGGCAAGAGCTTTCATGAATGAGATTAGTGTCCTCATAAAAGAGATCCCAAAGAGTTCCCTCACTCTTTTTGCCATGTGAGGGCACAAGAAGACAGTGGTCCATGAACGATGAAATGGGTCTTTACCAGACATTAGCTTTTCTGGAAACTTGATCTTGGATTTCTGGTCTCTAAAACTGTGAGAAATGTCTGTTGTTTATAAGTCATCCAATATATGGTATTCTACGATAGGCAGCCTTAATGGATAAACACTTGAATTTTATGTTTCAAAAATAAATTTTTGAAAAGTGGATGAGTTTTTCTAAATTATATATATTAAGTTATATATGTCTATACACAGACATACACACACACATATATTTTTCTCCATGAAAGAATGAAAGTCCTTAACTCATGCCAATATTTCCTTAGATATAAAAGTCAGAATTTTTAAGACCACACATTGTTTATTTGCCATGAATTTTAATCAGAAAAATCCTTCCATTGTTATATAATACTCAATGGAACTAACTAACTTAGACATTCGTAATTACAAATACATTCAAAATCTCCAGTATATGTAACCTTTGTTGGTGGGCTGGAACTGTCTCATTCTGGCTTACAAGAGTGATTTTGAGCATCACTCTTTAGCTTCGTGTTTAGTGGCTTCACTTTGGTTGATTGAAAGAGACCTCGATCAGAATACTGACACCACAGAAACCAGCAAAGGCTAAAGTCAGGCTTCTTCCTCTTTTTTTAAGGAAGACTTTTTTCTTTTCCTTCCTTGTTCCCTTCCTCCTTTCCTTTCTCTCTCTTTTACTTTCTTTCTTATTCTTTCTCTTTCTTTACACTGGTGATATCCATTCTGAATTAGGTACAATATTGGTTTTTTAAAAATCTCCAGTATGTAAGAAGAAAACAAAATACTTTGTTATTTTTATGTGTTTGTTGTACATGTCACTTCAGTTCAGTCGCTCAGTCGTGTCCAACTCTTTGCTACCCCACGGACTGAAGAATGCCAGGCCTCCCTGTCCATCACCAAATCCTGGAGTTTACTCAAACTCATGTCCATTTGTCGGTGATGTCATCCAACCATCTCATCCTCTGTTGTCCTCTTCTCCTCCTGCCTTCAATCTTTCCCAGCATCAGGGTCTTTTCCGCTGAGTTGGTTCTTTGCATCAGGTGGCCAAAGAACTGGAGTTTCAGCTTCAGCATCAATCCTTTCAATGAATATTCAGGATTGATTTCCTTTAGGATGGACTGCTTTGATCTCCTCACCATCCAAGGGACTGTCAAGAGTCTTCTTCAACACCACAGTTCAAAAGCATCAATTCTTCAGCACTCAGCTTTCTTTATAGTCCAACTCTCACATCCATACATGACTACTGGAAAAACCATAGATTTAACTATATGGACTTTTGTTGGTAAAGTCATGTCTCTGCTTTTTAATATGCTATCTGGGTTGGTCATAGCTTTTCTTCCAAGAAGCAAGCATCATTTAATTTCAAGGCTGCAGTCACCATCTGCAGTGACTTTGGAGCCCCCCAAAATAAAGTCTCTTACTGTTTCCATTGTTGTACATGTATCCCACAGTTATTGTTATTTTTCTTGGCTGTGTAAGAAAAAGGCAACTTCTGCATCTTTCCCTCTCTTTATAGTACCTAAATGTCACTGTGTCTTTAGATGTCAAAGTTGTTAGACTATCATACATCTTCCCCTATGAAAGAGGAGGAAGTCTGAGACTTCCCTGTGCTCTCTCTTCCTTGATTATTTTAGCACTGCAATTTATATAAGTTTATTTTTGATATTTGATTCTTCTTTTTCCTCATTTGTAGACATGAGTTTGGAATGAATGCTCTTGCTTTGGATGGCTCCTGACACTGTTCCTTCTTTAACCCTTGACAGGAATTCTAATTCCTGTCTTTGGCCTTCTGCAATCAATCCTGATATTGGTTATTGCCTCCTGAATCAACTATCACCTTCCTCATACCCCCATTTTCACCTCCGCATATCCCTACTATCAAAAGAACAAACATTTACGGAAACCTCATTCAACTGGTTGAACCATACAGGACTTGGTGATACTCAAGTGGTTTCTTACATACATTCTACCACTGGGCTCAAAGATAACCAGGAAATGGTTATTAAAGTCACAGTTTTTGCTAATTGCTTTTCATGATTCCATGTAATTAGGAAAGTTAAGACAGTTCTCTATCACTGTTTTCAACCAAAGCCTTAGCTTTTCAATAAACTGTAAAACAACTCTTTCAGCATAAAATGACATTACTGAAGGACATTTTCATTTTTGTTCACAGGTAAAATATACAGTGGTAACAAGATCAACAAGTACATTTCATGTGGATAAAGAGAATGTATAATAATGTAAAGTGAAGCTTGAGGGTCAGTGTTAACTTCTTAGTGGGAAAACAGATTTTGGTGTATCTCAAACATTATGTGAAGGGATTTTTTCTCTTCGTATTGTATAAATTTTGAGGGAAGGAATGGTAGCAATAGGACTGTGTTTACATAAGAACAAGAGTTTTTATACTTGGGGTTAATAAGGACTATCCAAAACTAGATTTTTGGGCCAAAGTATTTATTTACCACAACATTTCTTATTACTTAAAACAATCTTTAAATGCCCTATATTATGTAATATGTTTAAACTGCAAGCCAGTTTTGCTAATTTTTTCAAATTTCTTTCTCCCCTATGTTAGAATTCAGTAGATGTCAAGTGCAATGGAGTTCAGCATATGTATCAAACTATTAAGAGCTTAAAATGTGAAGGTTTTTTAAAAATAACCAAGAGAAATTATATGGATTGATATTGCTTGCCTATTATATATAATAGCAACTTTATAAAGGTTAAAATATATTTAGATAGCAAAGATTATGCAGTCACGTGATTTTTTTGTCTTCTCTTTTTCTTTTTTTTTTTTTCGGTAATTTAGTCAAAGGATCTCTTTGTCTCCGACTCTGTATCTCAGTCTCTCCCTCTTTGTCTCTATCTATGTCTCTCCTCTGTCTCTCTCTCTCATTTATTCTCAACAAGAAGTTGTCCCTTTTCCAAGAGAGAGTTATAGACGTCTCCTGGGCTTTTCTTTCTGGTATGGGTTGCCTGCTCAACTAAAACTCCTAAATTTAAAAAAAAATGAATTTCACATAAAGAAAATTCCCAAACATTTTTACCTGTCTCAAAGCACTACTAAAGTGCTGAACATTTCAAGGATCAAGCAAAGGCATTTATATAGCAAAAATTCAGAATTTTATGCATGATGATGTATGTGTTTCAATGCTACCATCTTAATTCATCCCACTCTCTCCTTCCCATGATATGTCCACAAGTCCATTCTGTCTGCATCTCTAGTCCTGCCCTGCAAATAGGTTCATCAGTACCACTTTTCCACATTCCATATATATATATATCTATATATATCTTAATATATGATATCTATTTTACTCTTTTTGTATTTTAAAAATACAAAATCCCTTTTTTAAATCAAAATCAGTTTAATATGATAGCTACTGGAATGATCTTGCCCCCAAGCTCTTCCCACATAAATCTACTCTTAATACCAAAAAAGTACTTCTGAAATATTACTTGTGTTATGCCATTGCCTTGAATAAAAACAGGACATAATTGAATATAGAAGTCTCAGCTTAAAGCTCAATGAGGTCCCCTCCTAATGGAGTCCAATGTCTTTATAACCTTCAGCTGTCCTTCTGTAAAGCCTCTGCTACGTCCATTTGCTTCTGTTCATTGAAGACACACCTTGCTTGGTCTCACCTCTGTGGCCTGTATCATGATGATATCTCCTCTTTTCTTCTCTTTCTATTGAATAACTTCTGTCCCTTAAGAGCCTACCCCAAATTTACCTTTTAAAGAAATTATTTTCAGATCAACATAACCCACTCTAATTTTTTACTTTGTACTAAATGTCACTTCCCCTTATTTTGGTGGTGTGGTTTAGTCATTAAGTTGTGTCCAGCTCTTTTGTGACTCAGTGAACTATAGCCTGCCAGACTCCTCTATCTATGGGATTTTCCAGGCAAGAATATTGGAATGGGTTGCCATTTCTTTCTGCAGGGTATCTTCCTGATCCAAGGATCAACCTCACATCTTACTGTTATTTAATTGCTTCATATTATTCAAATACACAAGTATACACAACACATTTGTCACACAGAAACATCCTTCACATACACACAAACCACAAATATATATACACACAACTGTGACAGCACAGCATGAGTATAATTAAAAGGTACATTTCTAAGGCTAGGAATTAGGTCCTTATATATCTCCAACTCATTATCTCTCTGATCAAATGCATAGAAATACATTTTCATATAACAGGCATTCAGTAAGAATTTGTTTAAATAAAATTATATAAATTATCATCCCTTTGAAAAATATGATTTGAAATATTCTATATGACATATGTGTCATCTTCTAATATAACATTTTAAGGTTTTATAATAGAATTTCTAAAACATAAATGTTAAAAATTATTACATATTATTTTATGCATAGCCTCCATGGTACTGTTAAGGTCCATGACTTCAAATTGTTTATCATTTCCAAACATGGAGATCAACCTCTCAAATCTTTCCTCCAGTAGAAGTTACTACCCAGAGAACAAGACGTTAGTATGGTCAGTTTCTACCTCAACCCTTGAGCTGCCGCTGCTGCTCCTAAGTCGCTTCAGTCATGTCCGACTCTGTGCGACCCCATAGATGGCAGCCCACCAGGCTCCCCCGTCCCTGGGATTCTCCAGGCAAGAACACTGGAGTGGGTTGCCGATTCCTTCTCCAATGCATGAAAGTGAAAAGTGAAAGTGAAGTTGCTCAGTCGTGTCTGACTCAGCGACCCCATGGACTGCAGCCCACCAGGCTCCTCTGCCCGTGGGATTTTCCAGGCAAGAGTACTGGAGTGGGTCGCCATTGCCTTCTCTGTAACCCTCGAGCTGCAGCTGCTCTATTCATAGGTCAACTGCCAATCAATGACTAGGCACAGCATTTCTGCTTAACGTGGGTCTCCTCTGAAAGCAATCTTTGCTGAAGTGCTCCTCCTGGGCACCAGAGAATTTGTAGGGTCTGTGTTATGGTCTCATGACTCCCCTCCTTAATCCTACTTACTTTCTTTTCCTTACACTGATGTTTCTCCTTGAGGTCACTCTTGACTCCATAACAGTGTTTGCTTCTCAACAAACAGATGCTGATACTGCAGTTGGTGAAAAAGGAAAAGAAATGAAAAGGAAAATAATGATAAACAAATCTGACCACTAGGTGGCAGTGTGAAAGGGAAAAGAAATACCATGCTAACCTCAGATATGCAGATGACACCACCCTTATGGCAGAAAGTGAAGAGGAACTAAAAAGCCTCTTGAAAGTGAAAGAGGAGAGTGAAAACGTTGGCTTAAAGCTCAACATGGAGAAAACGAAGATCATAGCATCTGGTCCCATCACTTCATGGGAAATAGATGGGGAAAAATTGGAAACAGTGTCAGACTTTATTTTGGGGGGCTCCAAAATCACTGCAGATGGTGACTGCAGCCATGAAATTAAAAGACGCTTACTCCTTGGAAGGAAAGTTATGACCAACCTAGATAGCATATTCAAAAGCAGAGACATTACTTTGCCAACAAATGTCCATCTAGTCAAAGCTATGATTTTTCCAGTGGTCATGTATGGATGTGAGTGTTGGACTGTGAAGAAAGCTGAGCACCGAAGAATTGATGCTTTGGAACTGTGATGTTGGAGAAGACTCTTGAGAGACCCTTGGACTGCAAGGATATCAAACCAGTCCATTCTGAAGGAGATCAGCCCTGGGATTTCTCTGGAAGGAATGATGCTAAAGCTGAAACTCCAGTACTTTGGCACTTCATGCGAAGAGTTGACTGATTGGAAAAGACTGTGAAGCTGGGAGGGGTTGGCGGCAGGAGGAGAAGGGGACGACAGTGGATGAAATGGCTGAATGGCATCACTGACTGGATGGACGTGAGTCTGAGTGAACTCCGGGAGTGGGTGATGAACAGGGAGGCCTGGCGTGCTGCGATTCGTGGGGTCACAAAGAGTCGGACATGACTGAGCGACTGAACTGAACTGAACTGAACTGAACAGTAAGCCAGTGGATTGAAACATGCATATTACCATATGTAAAACAGAGGACCAGTGCAAGTTCTGTGCACGAAGCAGGGCACTCAAGCTGGTGCTCTGGGACAACCCAGAGGGGTGTGGTGGGGAGGAAGGTGGGAGGGGAGTTCAGGCTGGGGGGACACCTGCATACCCATGGCTGATCGAGTCAATGTATGATAAAAACCACCACAGTATTGTAAAGTTATTAGCCTCCAATTAAAATAATTTAATTAATTAAAAATAATAGTAAAACAGTGGAATTCTGGGTTAGAATGGGTGAAAATGGCACAGAGACAAGAGTCAGTTTTTTGTTTTCTTTTTTTTTTCCCCGAAAGAATAAGTACATGTGAGAAAAAATATACAACAAAAATGCCAACTTCTAGTAACAGGAAACATTGGTATATATCACGTGGTCAGGAGGATTCTTTTTTTTTTTTGGTAGGGGGTGAGAAGAAAATCATGCTGTTTTGTGTGAGGACAGGTCAGTTCTCTTATAGAATTTGGTATTTGCAAGTGCAGAGATGGTAAAAGTCTGTGACATAGAATATGCAGAAAAGAGGATAATCATAACTTTTCCAAATTTTTCTCAATAGATGATGTCTTTTTTATCTAATTGATAACAAACCTGGGCTTTATTTTTCATAATTAAATTTAACAAATTTCTAATTTAATTACTGAATAATTAAAGAAAAAGGTATTTGGGAAAGATAAAATCTAAGACAGAAAAAAGAAATCTTGTTTGACAGCATTAAAAATTCCAGAAAAATGTCAGGAATTATGTTTCATAAAAGAAAACATGCGTATTTAATTTTAATGTAGAAATGCATGAAAAAATTAGTTTGAAGATGCACATAATTAAAGCAAATATTAACCCTGAGTTATGAAAATTAAAGTACGTACAAAGGAAAAATGTCTTCATGACTCTTTAGAACTATGTTTAATAGGAAAACTATGACCTAATGGTACCATTTTTCACCAAGGATACATTTTCAAAAAGAATGACATTTGTGATTTGTGGCTTATCACACCCTTATGGAGGGGATATAAAAGTCTGAATGCAGTTAGTGATTTTCATTCTCAGGAAACTCACCTTCAACATCCAACCAAACCTTCAAGCCCTGACACAATGAGCTGCTACTACGGAAGCTACTGTGGCAGCCTTGGCTGTGGCCTTGGTGGTTTGGGTGGCCCGGCCTATGGCTTTGGTTCCAGCTATGGCCTTGGAGGTTATGGTGGTTATGGCTTTGGCTACTTCCGCCCCACTTTGTATGGAAGATATTCATCAACTAGATTCTTCTGAAAGACCTGATCATTATTTGGGGACTCAATGTTTATCCAGTTTTCATTACCTAATACTTCAAAGATGTTACCACCATGCACTTGCAACTTTTCAGACTGGCAGATGTCCATATCTCTGATGGATGATTTGAATGCTCTACCAAGATGTAGTCAACTGCTCAGCAAAATGGCCTATTTTGTCCTCCTTTTCATTCTGTGATATTTCTAAACTTGCTTTTGAATAAATACTTTTTTGGTGAACATTAAATATCAAGCTTCATTTCCTTCAGTCATTTCAAAACCCTAAGTACTTATTTTTTCTAAAATTTTAGGAGTATTATTTCATTGAAACATATTTTCCCATGGAACATGTTTACTTTGTATTCATGCTTGGTTAGAAATAATGCTTACTGATAACTAAAGTATAACTCATGTGGGTGATTTATTTTGCTAAATTGATGCTTCCATTTTTTAAAATATGGAATCTTTTACAACCATATATATCCAGACATTCTGAATACTTATAAAGAGATCTCCTTCATCAACAACATGTAAATATGTGAAGTTTGATGGAACATCTATTCTTTCTTTTATTTAATGAAAAGTTAGGAGAATTTCAGCCCTGTAGGAAGTTCTTTTTGTGTGTTATACTTACCCAGAAGGTATTCTTATTTTTCTGAGCTCATAAAGAAAGCAGTGTCCTTGATTTGTAGCTCACTATCCCAAATCTTTTTGTTTCAGTGTCCTTCTTGTATAATTTATCAATAAATGTGGGAGCTCTATGAAAGAGAGATAAACCTAAGAATTCACCACAGTTGATTTTTGGTTATCTTAGTATTATTGGACATACAAATCAACATTTGAAATAGACTCTCACTTTAAACTCACTTAGAACTTAGAAATTGACTCTGAATTAATGTTCCTAGTTCTTTTTCCAATTTCAGTTGAGTATTTGTCTTGGTTTTTCATTTACACCTTGATCAGAATTCTATTCCAGGGATGGATGATTGATTTTTGTGGGAGTTTTGTTTCCTTGTATACTAGCCTTCACCTTTGAGTTCTGCATAAACAGGTTTACTAATATAACTCTCAGCAAACTGGGTGAATCCCATGGGCCTTCATAAGTCTGCAATGAATCTCACAGATACTTCCAACACTGTGCTTAAGAGAAAAACCATCCTAGGGTAAAGTTTATTCTCATTTCTTCTGATGATCTTATGAAATAAGGAATGAATGCTTAGAATGCTGAATCATAAGATTCTGATTAAAGATTTTACTTTTCAATCAATCTCAATAAACTTAGCATGCAGTGTTACCTGAAAAATCTGATATTTAAGTTCAAAGATAAAAATTTTTCAAAATGACTGTGCTTTTTAAAAGTCCCTGTTATTTAGAGATTCATATGATGATATTTATAGATATAATGATATGATTACTCAGAGTTGTTTAAAAATTACAAAACTGATAAAAAAAGGCAGAGGTATAGAGGAAATATGATTGGTCACAAGTTGATAATATCTGAAGATAGGTTATTTATATTATTATTCTTTTTACCATACTATATTTATATTTTATGGCCATAACTAAATATTTCACTATGTGGCATGGGAAATAAAACACAAGATTTAAAGAACAAGGAAAGATGAATCAATAAAAGCAGATTTAAAACAAAGAAGACTGTGTTTCATCTTAATTAAAAACATTTTAGCTAGTTAGGTAAAGAAATGTCAGATGAGAAGAGAATGACATTATCATAGGCACAAAGAAGAGAATACAGTATTCTTGAGGTTATGGAGTAATTGTAATTTGAGGAGAAATGTTGATTTATTAAAAAAAATACAGCTTACAGAGAGCTTTAACTGACTGACAAAAAAGATTTGACTTTTCCATATTTTGTAGACTGTGAGGAAAAGATAGCAAAGAAAAACTAAATTTAGAAAACCCACAGATAAGCAGACATATTGCTTCTCCAATAATAAATAAAAGAGAGAGAAGAGAAAAGGAAGAAAAGAAGGAAGCAAGAAAGATAGGGGGAGGATAGGAGGAAGAAAGAGTCTGTAGTGGCATAGCCCAGTTAGAGTAGTGTGTGTGTGTGTGGGTATGTGTGTGTGTGTGTGTGTGTGTGTGTGGTGTCATAAATTCAAAACAATGAAATGTTGCAAGACTACACAACATATTATTTTCATTTGCTAAAACAAATATTTTACAGGTATTTTATCTTTGTTTAAATTCACTTAATTAATGGACAATAATTTTTATAATTTACATATGTATTTTAATAAAACAATATTTTCACTATGTGCTTTGTTTCTGGTCATTATAGCTATTTCATAATTATTAGTTAATACAATTTTGCTATACTGAGGAATGATCTGATGCTACTATCAAATATGCTAATTATACTACTCAAATATCAAAGGTAAAATGTGATGTAAGAAAATATAATTTGCTTTATGGTTTGTAATTATTACTTAGCATTCATTTTGTTCACTAACAAACATGTCAGAATGTCCCTTCAGAGTTTGAGGAGATTATTGGTAACGAGATTCATGGTAACCTTCCAAAAAATGGACTTAAGGTAAATTATTAATTTATCTCTAAATAACTGAAGCTCTAAAGTTGCCTTTTGTTGACTTCTACTCAAGATATTTTTCAAAAACATAGATTTGATTTTTTTATTACTCTCCAAAGCTTTTATCTCAAATATGCACTAAACAGACACATGAAGTACTTCACTTATTTTATTAAAAAGCAAGCACTGGTCATAATGATTTTTACTTTTGACAGAAATCAATTTCTATCTGCTTAGATTCACTTAAAAGTTAAAATGATATAAAGAATAAAAAATTGTAGCTTGGTAATGTTTCTGTTTTTATTCAGTGACCCATGTGAGCACTGCTCCTTTAGCATCATGTCCTTTATATTCATCTGGTGGTGCTAGTGGTAAATAACCTGCCTTCCAAAGCAGAAACTAGAGATGCGAATTCGATACATGGGTCAGGAAGATCGCCTGGAAGAGGGCATGGTGACCCTCTCCTGTATTTTTACCTGGAAAATCCCATGGACAGAGGAGCCTGATGGGCTACAGTGCATAGCTTTGCACAGCGAGGGACACGACTGAAGTGATTTAATATTAGCTCTACCTTATATCCATCCATTGCCACTTTGGCCATCCCTGTTCAGTCAGTCAGTTCAGTCGCTCAGTCGTGTCCGATTCTTTGCGACCCCGTGAATCGCAGCACGCCAGGCCTCCCTGTTCTT
>SJYC01138548.1:0-13859 GCA_006408675.1 Madoqua kirkii
ATTAGTCCTTTGAGTTAAATATTTCTTTAAAACCTGCAAGTCATTTCAGTCCATAATTCACCTTAAAGAATTATCAAAAGTTTTGCTATATAAAATTTACTTTTTAATTAACTCATCAAACATTTTTGCCTGGAAAACAGTAAACAAATACAGTTAGGAAAAGGCATTGTCAAAATTTTTTATAAAAACAATAAGTCAAAAGATATTCGTGGGGAGTTCCCTGGTTTATTAGGGGTTAGGATTTTGAACTTTTACTGCCATGGCCACATTCAATCTCTGGTTGCAAAACTGGTAACCCACAAGCCACAGAGCAGGCCAAATATATATATATTACACCCTCTTGTACACTGAAGCATCATTTTAACAATAGCCAACTATGTCATTAACCCTAAGAGAAAAATGGAAAAATGAATGGATAAAGCAACTGTGTTATATATATATATAAGGTAAACATTACACAATCATAAAAGGAAATCTTTCTACTTGTAGCAACATAAATGGAGTTTGAAGGCATTACGTGAAGTGAAATAGGTAAGACAAAGAAAGACAAATATTGTATGACATCACTTATGTGTGGAATTAAAAAACAAAAGCAAAAACAAAAATCTGAGCTCATAGATACAGAGAATAGGTTGTTGAGTGGCAGAGGTAGGAGTGATGGTTGGGTAAAATAGGTGAAATTTGTCAGAAGTTACAAACTTCCAGTTACAAAGTAGATGTCATGAGGATATTACTGCATATTTGAAAGTTATTAAGACAAGTCTTAATAGTTTTTAAAACAGGAAAAATTTTAACTCCTGTGTGATGATGAATTTAACTAGACTTATTATGGTGATATCTTTGAAATGTATGCAAATACTGAATCATTACATTGTACATCTGAAATAACCATGTCATTTATATCTCAATAAAAATGCTATTTATAAGCCTCAAGACAAAGTCACAGTAACAAAACAACAAAAGCCTCAGTAATAATTTATTTTTTAATAAGTTTATCTATTTTAATTGGAGGTTAATTACTTTACAATATTGTATTGGTTTTGACATACATCAACATGTATCCACCACAGGTATACACATGTTCCCCATCCTGAACCTCCCTCCTTCCTCCTTCTCCTTACCATCCCTCTGGGTTGTCCCAGTGCACCAGTCCTAAGCATCTCCAGTATCATGCATTGAACCTGGGCTGGTGACTCACTTCATGTATGATATTATACATGTTTCAATGCCATTCTCCCAAATCATCCCACCCTCTCCCTCTCCACAGAGTCCAAAAGTCTGTTCTATACATCTGTGTCTTTTTTGCTGTCTCGCATACAGGGTTATCATTACCATCTTTCTAAATTCCATATATATGTATTAGTATACTATATAGGTGTTTTTCTTTCTGGCTTACTTCACTCTGTATAATAGGTTCCAATTTCATCCACCTCATTAGAACTGATTCAAATGCATTCTTTTTAATTACTAAGTAATACTCCATGGTGTATATGTACCACAGCTTTCTTATCCCTTCATCTGCTGATGGACATCTAGGTTGTTTCCATGTCCTGGCTATTATAAACAGTGCTGCAATGAACATTGGGGTACATGTGTCTCTTTCAATTCTGGTTTCCTCGGTGTGTATGCCCAGCAGTGGGATTGCTGGGTCATAAGGCAGTTCTATTTCCAGTTTTTTAAGGCATCTCCACATTGTTTTCCATAGCGGCTGTACTAGTTTGCATTCCCACCAACAGTGTAAGAGGGTTCCCTTTTCTCCACACCCTCTCCAGCATTTATTGCTTGTAGACTTTTGGATCGCAGCCATTCTGACTGGTGTGACACGGTACCTCACTGTGGTTTTGATTTGCATTTCTCTGATAATGAGTGATGTTGAGCATTTTTTCATGTGCTTGTTAGCCATCTGTAAGACTTCTTTGGAGAAATGTCTATTTACTTTTTTGGCCCATTTTTTGATTGGGTCGTTTATTTTTCTGGAATTAAGCTACATGAGTTACTTGTATATTTTTGAGATTAGTTGTTTGTCAGTTGCTTAATTTGCTGTTATTTTCTCCCATTCTGAAGGCTGTCTTTTCACCTTGCTTATAGTTTCTTTTGTTGTGCAGAAGCTTTTAATTTTAATTAGGTCTCATTTGTTTATTTTTGCTTTTATTTCCAGTATTCTGGGAGGTGGGTCATACAGGATCCTGCTGTGATGTAGGCCGGAGAGTGTTTTGCCTATGTTCTCCTCTAGAAGTTTTATAGTTTCTGGTCTTATATTTAGATCTTTAATCCATTTTGAGTTTATTTTTGTGTATGGTGTTAGGAATAATTTAAATTGTGGAAAGTGATACAATGTTAAAGACCCAAGTGCAAAATATGATTAGATCCAGAGGAGCTTAAATGTGGGTTGGGTTTGCCGTCTTCACAGAGTGAGCCAAGGAATAACAGAAGACTATCCAACAGCTTCCAACACCTTTCTCCTGTCTCAGTTATTTCTTCACTGCACATTCATTTTCTGGAGATTTTCAAGACATCAAAAGTTTGAGATGCTCTGTTGAAAAAGCTGTATGATTTTAAGGGAAGATAAACTTTATTTTAAGGCTAAACTTTAATGAGTAGGTAATGGATTATGAAAAAAATATTTGCCTACTACCTGAGAGAAAATAAGGGACTGAGACAAAGTTGCTAAAGAAAATTTAAGACAAAAAATATTATGTTAAATTAGAGACATGAGTAGAAGGATAAAATACTGATTGGAACAAGTGGATAAGAACAAAAGACCTAGCTGATGCTAGTGTGGCTGGGAATGAAGGCTGAGTGGGATTTAAAGGGACGTTTCATGGAAGACACATGGATCATGAAGAAGAGAAGAAAGATAGTGACTGTAACGTATAGAGCCAGGATCATCTGCACTTTTAGACCGTATTTTGGGTATTGTCCATTCTGAAAAAGAGGGATATGGTGTGAGGCAATATTTTATAATTTTTTTCAGACTGTGAAAGGGTTTTCGCTGTTATGAAAGTGAATTTCCTCCCTTGGAAAGATCCATGCCACTCCTAAGATAAATTTTAACTAAATCTATAAACTGAAAGGATGCTTTGTATGCCATATGTAAAATCAAAATAGTTTTCTCATCTGTGTATGCATATATATTATATATACTTACATTATACATACATATTGAATGTGCTTATTATATGTATATATTATATACATGCAAATGAGAAATACATTTGACATTTATTTGAAGAATTTTATAGATTCAAACATTAAAATTTTGATCATTGTATTTAAATCTAGGCAGAATTAATACATGACAATCCAAAGACTGCTATGAAAATGAGAAATGAGAAAAAATTTTATGAGAAAACACTATAAAATATGAATGATGCAATATGCTTAGTAATGAAAAATTCTCAGGAAATTTTTACTTTGTGATTGTGCAGACACAAATTTGTGATTTTGACTACAAATCTTCTTTCGCTAACTAAAAAAGAGTGTAATGAGATCAAAGACCTTTTAGTCAGGCAGTTATGCAAGCTCAAGCAATTTAATGAGTCTGTGCCTCTCCTTGTGTTAGTAAACAGGTTAACAATTGGCCTCTGTAAATGCACAGTTTGGAATGATACAAAGGAATGGCCTCATGTGTCACCACGTGCTGTGAGCAGGGTATATAAGCATTCCTCCACACGTGCTGACATCCACACTCAGGACCTGGTCTTGCACAGCAAACCGCACTCACCACCCCTGACACCATGAGCCACTACAGCAACCACTACGGAGGCCTGGGCTCCGGCTGCGGAGGCTTTGGCGGCCTGGGCTTCGGCCATGGCTGCGGCTGCAGCAGCTTCCACAGGCTGGGCTACACCTCTGGCTTTGGAGGCTACGGATGTGGCTCCGGTTTTGGAAGCTTTGGCTCTGGCTGCTGTCACCGTCCACTGTTCTTTAGAAGATGTGGCTTCTCCAGCTTCTACTAAACTCTGGCTCTAGTAACCCCACATCTGCTACCATGAGTGGATTTGAAACAGCATTATTCAGTCGATGAACTGAAATTTCCCCAGGCCTGTATACATGTAAACCTTAAGAATTTCAGAGAATTTATTTATTAATTCGTTATAAGCATGTCTATCTCATGTTTCCTGGAATTTGTTACCTTGGGCACAAATGGATGACTGATGTTGATGACTAATAAATTAATTAATTGGAAATGCAACATATGGATCTTTGGGGTTCATTTAACTCAGTATTTATACATACCTGTGTATAATTTTCCTATTTGTCAATTATAAATACAAAAATTTTCTCTTTTAATATTTTTAAAAAAACAGGACGTGTTAGATATACCTATTGATGGTAGTGTTCTCCTGTTTTAAACCTATAGTCAGAGCATACTTGCATTTCACAAATCTTAAAATCCATATTTCTAAATTTTTAGGAGAGATAAGCTCTGTTTTTCTATGAATCTATTAATTATAAAGTGTTATAATGTTGTCCTATATTCATCATTTTCTGCTGTCATCTAGTGTGTTATGTATGTAAGATAAGACTGAGGAAAATTATCTACAAGTCATTAAGAAACTGGATAGTGAAAATATAAACTTTGGCCACTCAACTTACTCATCTCACCCTCTTAAATCATCTGCATCATCATTACTGCATTGAAGTATTTGTAACTCAGTAAGAATTCGTTGGAAAAAACACTGATGCTAGGAAAGATGAAGGCAAGAGGAGAAGGTGGCAGCAGAGAACAAAGTGATTGGATGGCATCACCAGCTCAATGGATATGACTTTGAGGAAATGGAGATAGAGAAGGACAGGGAATCCTGACCTACTTCAGTTCATGGAGTCACAAAGAGACGGACAGGATTTAGTGATTGAACAAGAACAAAAACAAAAACACTAAATGCACAGAAATATTATCAAGGAGCAAAAAGTTTTTTATCTAGAACTGATCAAAATTTCCATTTGATAAAATTTTAAAAAAATTATATAAAGAGGAATACAAATAAAAAATATTCTTTCAAAAATAATCATCTCATTGCAGTATAAGAAACGAGGAATGAGTAAAATTCCAGATTTTCTAAATTGTTTTTCAAATAAAAAAATATTCTTTCAAAAACAACCAGTTCATTGCAATATAAGAAACAAGGAATGGATAAAATTCTAGATTTTCTAAATTGCTTTCCTAAAACTTAATGTTATCTTCAAGTAATGATATAGCCCAAATAATATTGTGTATAAATTGGGCGAATATATTTTTAAAAAGGGCTTTCTGGGTGGCTCTGTGCTGTGAATTACTTGCCAAGGCATGAGATGTGGGTTAGATGCTTGGGTCAGGAAGATCCCCTTGAGGTGGGCAACTCACTCCAATATTCTTGTTGGGAAAATACCTTGGAGAGAGGAGCCTGGTGGGCTGTGGTCCATGGGGTCACAAAGATGTCAGAAATGACTGAAGTGACCGAGTCTGCACGCATGCAATCAGGTAATAGTTGCTAATATGTGGACAAGCCCTACTGTTGCTGTTTAGTCCCTCAGTCATGTCTGACACTTTCTGACCCCATGGACTGCAACGCACCAGGCTTCCCTGTCTTTCACCCTTTCCTGGAGCTTGTTCAAATTCATGTCCATTCAGTCAGTGATGCCATTCAACCATCTTATCCTCTGTCAAACACTTCTCTTCCTGCCTTCAATCTTCAATCTTCATCAGGGTATTTTCTAATGAGTCAGTTCTTTGCATCATATGGCCACAGTATTGAAGCGTCAGCTTCAACATCAGTCATTTCAATGATTATTCAGGACTGATTTCATTTAGGTTTGATTGCCTTGCAGTCCAAGGGAATCTTGAGAGTCTTCTCCATTACCACAGTTCAAAAGCATCAGTTCTTTAGCTCTCAGACTTCTTTATGGTACAACTCATGCATCCATATATGACTGCTGGAAAAACCATAACTTTGACTATATCGGCTTTGTCAGGAAAGTAATGTCGCTGATTTTTAATATTCTGTCTAGGTTGGCCACAGCTTTTCTTCCAAGGAGCAAGTGTCTTTTAATTTCATGACTGCAGTCACCATCCTCAGAGAAAATAAAGTTTCACTATTTCCATCGTTTCCCCATCTATTTGTCATGAAGTGATGGGACCAGATTCCATGGTTTTAGTTTTATAAATGTTGAGTTTTAAGTTAGCTTTTTCACTATCCTCTTTCACTTTCATCAAAAGACTGTTTAGTTCATCTTTGTTTTCTGCCATAAAGCTGGTGTCATCTGCATATCTGAGGTTATTGATTTTCTCCCAGCAATCTTGATTCCAGCTTGTACTTCATCCAGCCCAGCATTTCACATGATGTACTCTGTATAAAAGCTAAATTAGGGTGACAATATACAGCATTGATATACTCCTTTACCAATTTTGAACCAGTCCATTGTTCCAAGAGCAGTTTTAATTGTTACTTCTTGCCCTGCATACAAATTTCTCAGGAGGTAGGTAGGGTGGTTTGATATTCTCATCTCAATAAGAATTTTGCACAGTTTATTGTGATATGGTTGGATGGCATCACCAACTCAATGAACAAGAGTTTGTGTAAACTCTTCTGGGAATTGGTGATGGACAGGAAGGACTGGGCATGCTGCAGCCAATGGGATCACAAAGAGTTGGACATGACTGAATGACTGAACTGAACTGACCGACACAGTCAAAGGTTTTAGTGCAGTCAATGAAGCAGACGTAGACATTTTTCTGGAATGCTCTTGCTTTTTCAATGATTCAGCGATTCTTGGCAGTTTGATTTCTGGTTCCTCTGCATTTTCTGAATCCAGCTTGAACATCTGGAAGTTCTCAGTTAACGTATTGTTGAAGTCTAGTTTGGAGAATTTTGAGCATTAATTTACTAGGATGTGAGATGAATGCAATTGTGCAGTAGTTTGAACATTCTTTGGCATTGCCTTTCTTTGGGACTGGAATAAAAACTGACCTTTTCCTGTTCTGTGGCCATTACTGAGTTTTCCAAATTTGCTGACCATCTCTGGGTTCATACAGAGTCAGACACGACTGAAGTGACTTAGCAGCAGCAGCAGCAGGAGCTGGCATGATGAGTGCAGCACTTTAACAGCACCATCTTTTAGGATTTAAAATAGCTCAGCTGGAATTCCATCACTCCCACTAACTGGTAATGAATGGTGAGTGAGATTTCAAGAGAGGTTTCACAGAAGGATACAGGGATCGTAAAGAATAATAGAGAAGAAAGATTGTAACTGTAAAGCATACAGTCATGATCATCTGCATTTTAGACCATATTTGGGTATTGTCCATTCTGAAAAAGAAGATTATTGTATGAGGCAATATTTTATAGTGGTTTTCAGACTGGTTATGAAACGGAGTTTTTTCCCTTGGAAAGTATCTTGCCGCTTCTGAGAGCAATTTTACTATATTTATAAACCGAAAGGATGCTTTGTATGCCATATGCCAAATCAAATAGTGTTCTTGTCTGTGTATGCATATATTTTTATATATGTATGCTATATGTATATATAATATTTGTATATTAAATGTATATATTTTAGATATGCAATAGGAAGTAAATTTGACATTTATTTGAAGAATTTTATAAATTTTATAGATTTAACTGTTTAAATTTTGATCATTGTATTTAAATCTAGGTGGAATTAATGCAAAACAACTCAAAGAGTGCTATGAAAATGAGAAATGAGAAATGATTTTATGAGAAACTGTCAAATAAGAATGATTCAATATGCTTAGTAATGAAGAATTCTATTCAGGAAATTTTTACTTTGTGATTTTGACTACAATTTTTTTTTCTCTAATTAAAAAAGAATGTAATGAATTCAAGGACATTTTAGTCAGGCAGTTATGCAAGCTCAAGCAATTTAATGAGTCTGTGCCTCCCCTTGTGTCAACAAACTGATGAACAATTGGCCTCCGGTAAATGCATAATGTCAAATGATACAAAGGAATGACCATGTGCTTTCCCACGTGTTCTAACCAGGGTATATAAGCATCCCCCAGCACGTGCTGACATCCACACTCACGACCTGGTCTTGCACAGCAAACCGCACTCACCACCCCTGACACCATGAGCCACTACAGCAACCACTACGGAGGCTTTGGCGGCCTGGGCTTCGGCCATGGCTGCGGCTGCGGCAGCTTCCGCAGGCTGGGCTATGGCTCGGTCTTCGGAGGCTACGGATGTGGCTCCGGTTTTGGAAGCTTTGGGTCTGGCTGCTGTCACCGTCCACTGTTCTTTAGAAGATGTGGCTTCTCCAGCTTCTACTAAACTCTGGCTCTAGTAACCCAACATCTGCTACCACGAATGGATTTGAAACAACGTTATTCAGTTGAAGAACTGAAATTTCCCTAGGCCTATATATACCCAAACCTTAAGAATTTCAGAGAATTTATTATTTATTAGCTAGTTATAATCATGTCTATCTCATGTTTCCTGGAATTTGTTACCTTGGGCATGAATGGATGACTGATGTTGATGACCAATAAATTAATTAATTGGAAATGCAACATATGGATCTTTGGGGTTCATTTAACTCAGTATGTATACATACCTGTATGTAATTTTTCCATTTGTCTACTATAAATACAAGACTTTTCTCCTTTAATATTTCTATAAAAACAGGTCATGCTAGATATACCTGTTGGTAATGTTCCATTTTATTAAAACTGTGGTCAAAGCACACTTGTATTTCACAAATCTTAAAATCCATATTTCTAAATTTTTAGGAAAAATAAGCTCTGTTTGTCTGTGAATCATGCATTGGAGAAGGAAATGGCAACCCACTCCAGTGTTCTTGCCTGGAGAGTCCCAGGGACGGCAGAGCCTTGTGGGCTGCCATCTATGGGGTTGCACAAGTCAGACACGACTGAAGCGACTTAGCAGATTAAATATAATAGGTGTTATAATGTTGTCCTGTATTCATCATCATCCTTGGCTTTCATCTAGTTTATTAAGCATGTAAGATAAGACTGAGTAAAATGATTTAAAAGCTATTAAGTAATAGCTTTTAAGAGGAAAAATATGAACTTTGTCCAGTCAACTCATCATTTCACCCTCTTAAGTCACCTGCATCATCATTACTACACTAAAATATTTGTAATTCAGTAAGAACTCATTGGAAAAAACACTGATGCTAGGAAATATGAGGGCAGGAGGAGAAGGTGGCAGCAGAGAATAAGGTGATTGGCATCACCAGCTCAATGGATATAAGTTTGAGGAAACTGTGGAGATAGAGGACAGGGAATCCTGACCTACTTCAGTTCATGGGGTCACAAAGAGACGAACAGGATTTAGTGACTGAACAAGAACAAAAACAAAAGCACTAAATGCACAGAAATACTATCAAAGAGCAAAAATATTATTTATCTACAACTGATCAAAATTTCCATTTCTTAAGTTTTTAAAAAATTATATAAAGAGGAATGCAAATAAAAATTATTCTTTCAAAAACAATCATTTCATTGCAACATAAGAAATGAGGAATAGGTAAAATACCAGATTTTCTAAATTATTTTCCTAAAACTTAATGATATCTTCAGATAATGATATAACCCAAATAGTATTTGGTGATAAATTGGGCAAATATATTTTTAAATAGGGCTTTCTGGGTGGCTTTGTGGTAATGAATTACTTGCCAAGGCACAAGACGTGAGTTAGATGGTTGGGTCAGGAAGATTCCCTAGAGGTGGGCAACTCACTCCAATATTCTTGACAGGAAAATCACATGGAGAGAGGAGCCGGAGGGGCTGTTCCATGGGGTCACAAAAAGTCAGCCATTACTGAAGTGACTGAGTCTGCCCTCATGCAGTCAGGTAAGAGTTCCTCGTATATGGACAAGCCCTACTGTTGCTGTTCAGTCCCTCAGTCATGTCTGACTCTTTGAGACCCCATGGACTGCAGTACACCAGGCTTTGCTGTCCTTCACCCTTTACCGGAGCTTGCTCAAACTCATGTTCATTGACTCAGTGATGCCATTCAACCATCTTATCCTCTGTTGAACAGTTCTCCTGCCTTCAGTCTTTCCCAGCATCAGGTTCTTTTCTAATGAATCAGTTCTTTGCATCACGTGGCTAAAGTATTGGAGCTTCTGTTTCAACATCAGTCATTTCAGTGAACATTCAGGACTGATATCCTTTAGGATTGACTGGTTTGATCTCCTTGTAGTCCAAGGGAATCTCAAGAGTGTTCTCTAACACCACAGTTCAAAAGCATCAGGTCTTCAGCTCTCAGCCTTCTTTATGGTAACCCATACATACATACATGCCTACTGGAAAAATCATAGCTTTGACTATATGGACCTTCGTTGGGAAAGTAACATCTCTGCTTTTTAATATGCAGTCTAGCTTGATCATAGCTTTCCTTCCAAGGAGTAGGTGTCTTTTAATTTTCATGGCTGCAGTCACCATCTTCAGTGATTTTGGAGCCCAAGAAAATAAAGTCTGTCACTGTTTTCATTGTTTTTCCATCTATTTTCCATGAAGTGATGGGACTGGATGCCATATTCCTAGTTTTTTGAATCTTGAGCTTTAAGACAGCTTTTTCACTATCCTCTTTCACTTTCATCAAAAGGCTCTTTAATTCCTCTTTCTGTCATAAAAGTGGTGTCATCTGCATATATGAGGTTATTGATATTTATCCCAGAAATCTTGATTCCAGCTTGTCCCTCATCCAGGCCAGCATTTCACATGATGTACTCTGTATAGAAGCTAAATAAGCAGGGTGACAATATATAACCTTGAAGTACTTCTTTCTCAATTTTCAACCAGTTCATTGTTCCAAGTGAAATTTTAACTGTTGCTTCTTGATCTGCATAAGGGTTTCTCAGGATGCAGGAAATTTGGTTTCGCATTCTCATCTCCTGAAGAATTTTCCAGTTTGTTGTGATCCATACAGTCAAAAGCTTTAGTGCAGTCATTGAAGCAGAGATTTTTCCTGAAATGCTATTGCTTTTTCTATGATTCAGTGATTCTTGGCAATATGAAATCTGGATCCTCTGTATTTTCTCTCTCTTTTTTTTAATTTTTATTTTTACTTTATTTTGCTTTACAATACTATATTGGTTTTGCCATACATTGACATGAATCAGCCACGAGTGTACATGAGCTCCCAATTCTGAACCCCTCTCCCACCTCCCACCCCATATCATCTCTCTGTATCATCCCTGTACACCAGCCCCAAGCATCCTGTATCCTATATCGAAGGCGATTCATTTCTTACATGATAGTATACATGTTTCAATGCCATTCTCCCAAATCATCCCACCCTCTCCCTCTCCCACAGAGTCTAAAACACACATCTGTGTCTCTTTTGCTGTCTCACAGAGAGGGTTATAATTACCATCTTTCTAAATTCCATATATATGTGTTGGTATACTGTATTGGTGGTTTTCTTTCTGGCTTACTTCACTCTGTATAATTGGCTCCAGTTTCATCCATCTCATTAGAACTGATTCAAATGTATTATTTTTTAATGGCTGAGTAATACTCCATTGTGTATATGTACCACAGCTTTCTTATCCATTCATCTGCTGATGGACCTCTAGGTTGTTTCCATGTCCTGGCTATTATAAACAGTGCTGTGATGAAAATTAGGGTACACATGTCTCTTTCAATTCTGGTTTCCTCGGTGTGTATGTCCAGCAGTGGGATTGCCAGGTCATAAGGCAGTTCTATTTTCAATATTTTAAGAAATCCCCACACTGTTTTCCATAGTGGCTGTAGTAGTTTGCATTCCCACCAGCAGTGTAAGAGAGTTCCACTTTCTCCACACCCTCCCAGCATTTATCACTGCCATTCTGACTGGTGTGAATTGGATCCTCTGTATTTTCTAAATCTAGCTTGAACAACTGGAAGTTCTCAGTTTACGTATCATTGAAGTTTGGCTTGGAGAATTTTGTGAATTAATTTGCTAGCATTGAGATGAGTGCAATTGTGCAGTAGTTTGAACATTCTTTGGCATTGCCTTTCTTTGTGATTGAAATAAAAACTGACCTTTTCCAGCCCTGTGGCCACTGCTGAGTTTTCCAAACTTGCTGACATATTGAATGCAGCACTTTCATAGCATCATCTTTTAGAATTTCAAATAGCTCAGATGAAATTCCATCACCTCTAATAGCTTTGTTCATACTGATTCTTCCTAAGGTCCACTTGACTTTGTGCTCCAAGATGGCTGGCTCTAGGTGAGTGACCCCACCATTGTGGTTATTTGGTTCATTAAGATATTTTTTTGCATAGTTCTTTTATGTATTCTTTCTACCTCTTCTTAATCTCGTCTGCTTCCGTTAGATCCATCCTGTTTCTGTTCTGTATTGTGCCCATTCTTCCATGAAATATTCCCTTTAAATCTCTAATTTTCTTCAAGAGATCTCTAGTCTTTCCCATTCTATTGTTTTCCTCCATTTCTTTGCATTGCTTACTTAGGAATGCTTTCTTATCTTTTTTTGTTATTCTTAAATCTGTGCCTTCAGATGGATATATCTTCCTTTCTTACTTTGCCTTTAGTTTCTCTTTTTCCAGCTCTTTGTAAGGTCATCTCAGGCAACCCTCTTGCCTTTTTGCATTTCTTTTTCTTGCAGATGCTTTTGTTCATCACCTCCTATACAATATCATGAACCTCTGTCCATAGTTCTTTAGTCAATCTGTTTATCAGATTTAATCCCTTGAAATCTATTTGTCACTTCTGCTCTATAATCATAAGTGATTTGATTCCCTACTTTCTTCAGTTTAAATCTGAACTTGGCAAAAGGTGTTCCTGATCTGAGCCACAGTCAGTTCCCAGTCTTGTTTTTGCTGACTGTATAAAGCTTCTCCATCTTTGGATGCAAAGAATATAATCATCTGACTTCGATACTGACCATCTGGTGATGTACATGTGTAGATTCATCTCTTGTGTTGTTGGAAGAGGGTGTTTGTTATGGTCAATGTGTTCTTTGGCAAAACTCTGTTAGCCTTTGCCCTGCTTCATTCCATACTCCAAGGCTAAATTTGCCTGTTACTCGAGTTATCTCTTGACTTTCTTCTTTTGCATTCTAGTTCCCTATGATGGAAAGACATCTTCTCTGGTGTTCATTCTAGAAGGTCTTCTAGGTTTTCATGGAACTATTCAAAGTTGTTGGAAGAGGGTGTTTGTTATGGTCAATGTGTTCTTTGGCAAAACTCTGTTAGCCTTTGCCCTGCTTCATTCCATACTCCAAGGCTAAATTTGCCTGTTACTCGAGTTATCTCTTGACTTTCTTCTTTTGCATTCTAGTTCCCTATGATGGAAAGACATCTTCTCTGGTGTTCATTCTAGAAGGTCTTCTAGGTTTTCATGGAACTATTCAATGTCAGTTTCTTTGGAATTAGTGGTTGGGGCATAGACTTGGGTTACTGTGATACTGAATGATTTACCTTGGAAATGAATAGAGATTACTCTGTCATTTTTGAGATTGCATCCAAGTACAACATTTTGGACTCTTTTTTACTATGAGGGCTATTACACTTTTTCTAAGGGATTCTTTCCTCTAGTAGTAGACATACTGAACATCTGAATTAAGTTCACCCATTCTGGTCCATTCTAGTTCACTGATTCCTAAAATGTCGATGTCCACTCTTGCCATCTCCTCTTGACCACTTCCAATTTACCTTGATTTTTAATTTTATGTTTTTGTATTATTATTGTCTTTGAAATTACACAAATAAATCATGCCATATTTCATTTTTGAGCATTAAAAATTATAGATTATATTGCACTTTATCTCATGTGAGCATAGTTATTTTCACTGGAAATAAAATAAATTAGCTCTCATCACACTCAATCCATAGATTTACTAAATCATTCATGGGATGCTTAGCTTTGTTAGATCTTTTTTAATCATTT
>SJYC01138549.1:0-34349 GCA_006408675.1 Madoqua kirkii
TCCTCTCACAACACCTATCGTCTTACTTGGGTTTCTCTTACCTTGGACGAGCGGTATCTCTTCACCACAGCCCCTCCCAACATTGAACACAGAGTAGCTCCTCTCAACAGTTTCAAAGCATGCTGGGAGACAAAAGGTGGACCGGAAATATGTTCTGTTTGCTTGAAGAGGACGTTATTTTAGGATATCGCAACATAAGACTCTTTGGGGAAAAAAGAGTGGCACCTGCCATTTTCCAGAGGAAGAACTCAACTCCTATTGTGGAAAAGCAGACTCTTCCTCCTGCCATGAACCTCCTGCATGTCACAGGACCTCTGGTGAGGATGGAGTTTTGCACACCCGCAGATTACTCCCAGTGCTTATCTAGTACCCCTGTGCCAAATATCTACTTATCTTTGCTTTATAATAGAATCAGAACCCTGAATCAGGACAATTCACACAGTTTTGCTGAACCAGATATAAAAATCAGAAAGGAAAGGCCAGCCAGATCAAAGGTCTGAATTTTCAATCTTCATGTCATTTACCCTTCAACTCTAACCCCCAAATCTCCAAGCTTCCAAAAATAGGCATGAACTAGAATATAAAAGTGTTCTATGAAATTTAAATTGAAAGAAAAAAAAGTTAGGTTTTTGTTGTGTTTTGTTTTCTAAACTTAGCTGAGCCTTCCTGGAAAAATTACAGAACCATAGAGGAAAATGGACCAGCAGGTCATATCCCATTATTTCAGGCAAAGCTGTAGTGAAGGCAGTGCTTATTCCTCTAAAGTTTCAGAAGTTAGTCAAGCCCAGGAAAAAAAAAGAAAAGTAAAAATAAAAGAAGGCAAAGTCCAAGACAGAACCCACTGTAAAAGTGTTGATTTTCACCAGGCTCCTAGGAGCACATCAGAGACAGTAACAACAGTTTCAAGTCAGGGGTCGGAGCAAAATTTATATGCTTAGGCTAGAAGTCAGCAAACCTTTCCTGTAAAGGGCCAGCTTTAATAAATATGTTAGTCTTTGTAGGCTACACAATACAATAGTGTTGCCACTATTCAACTAGGTCTTGGGATGTGGAAGAAGCCACACGCAATGCAGGAATGAATGGGCATAACTGTAGCGCAATAAAACTTGACATATGGACATCAAGCTTGGTTTCATATTATTTTTATGTCACAAACTACTATCCTTTTGATTTTTCAACCATTTAAAATGCAAAAATCATTATATTTTTCAATAAATGTGATGTTAGTGATGTGTTTTATATAAATGTAAATGTAGGTCTGGGCTTCTCTGGTGGCTCAGTGGGAAAGAATTCACCTGACAATGCAGGAGACATAAATTCAATCCCTGGGTTGGGAAGATCCTCTGGAGAAAGGAAATGGCAACCCACTCCAGCAGTCTTGCCTAGGAAATCCCAAGGACAGAGGAGTCCTGGTAGGCTACAGTCCATATATATATATACACGTATATATAATAGATTGGATTCTGCCCCCAGGCTGTAAACAGCCTACCCCCTAGTTTAGACAAATGCAAAACAGACCATGGTAACAGCCAGTGTAGTAAAGGACTAGAAATGCCTCTCATGGGAACAAATCAGAAGCAGTTCCTTATAGGGCTCACATTTTGTTCTACACTGGTGTGTGTGGCAGAGAAGCAGGCTTCAAAAGGCAGTTGGGAGTAAGGAAGCTTTGAATATGCCGAAGAGGAAAGAAGGGCATCTCAAATAATGATCTGGGCATGGCACTTCCGCAAATTTCTAAATTTTACAAAAGCTGTTCTCTGAGACAGGAAGCACTATGTGTTGAGGAATTTCCCCCAAGATACAGTAAACACAGAGCCTGATGCCATGATTATTCCCTATTGATCTCTGAAGGAAGATTCTCCTGAGTTTCTATTTGGTCATCCTGGTTTCCAAGCAATTGGCACAGACAGACTGATACTTGGTAAGGCTGAGATTCACGGGACTTTCTCTTTGCATCATGTGTTTCCACTGTCTCTCCTTCCTTCAAATAACCCTGAAAGTCTGGTCAGGAACACACCAAGGTAAGGGTTCTGGGAAGATCACCTTGCTTGTCATAATTACTCAAGGGGCAAAGGAAGTGACTATTTTTAAAATTTTTTGCTTGATAACTATTTTTATATGTGATCTATTCAGGTTTTAGACTCCTTAAAAAGTGGGGCTTTTGAATGACTGTAGGTTGGATTAATTCAGTCTCTGTATTCCTGAGAAGGTGTATCAATCAGGATGATACTGTATCAGTCAAGATTCTCCATCTACACTACATGTCTATTACTAGGGAATTCTACTAATCACAGTAAATCAGGGACCCCATCCACTGGATGTTCCACCTCAAGCCAAAATTTCCACAAGTCCTGGGGCAGAAGGACTAAGCGAAGTGCTCACTGGCTCATAAATTTTCCACCAGGAAGTAACATATTGTTTCAACTCACATTCCATTGGTCAGTGTGAGTCAAATATTAGTGCTAATTTCAAAGATAGCAGAAAAGTGAAATCCAGCATGTGCGATGACAGTGCAAAGCAGAAAATCTTCAATTCGCCATGCTGATGATTCTCACAGAAAGTGGTATTATTCCAAAAGAAGAAGCCAGAGCTGCCAACGGCAAAGTTTCCATCCAGAGTCTGAGTGTAACCCTTCTGAGATTAAGCAGAATAAGTCGGTAAGAGCTATAATTTCTTTGCACTTAAATTTATATAAAGGAAAGAATTTAGTTCTTGGACTTTCAATGCGGGGTTTTTTTAATATTTCTGATACTATATTACTTGAAGGATTTTATGTTATAATCTGGGCTCACTGCCTGATTTCTGATATACTCTTTCAACTAGCAACTGAGCATAAACTGAAATGAAGAAACAGAATAGGACTTATTTTCAGCCAAGAATGCACCTAAGATAATTAAAGATAAAGTTAGTTTAAGATAAAACCTAGGATAGTTTAATTCATGCTCCTCCTCTGTACCATTCTAGAGTTTTCTGGTAACAAAAGATACAGCTCCCACCTGCGGTCACAGGAGGATACTCAGAGGAGTTGGGGTTGGTATGAAGAGTGTGGTTTCAAGAAATAAGGAGGAGAAATTGACCATCTTCTCTGCCAAGGAAAATCATCACACTGGGCATAGAAACTTTAAGAATTAATAAAGAAGAAAAAGCCAGGGATTCTCAGGGAAAGTCATTACCACCTTGGATGAGCAGTCCTAAGCAAGGCTTAGAGAAACAATATTAGGATACCTAGTTGTTGCCATGGATCCAGACTGCAGTCCCCAGCTGAGTGTTACTCATAATAAAGCTGATTTTTTTAATTTATTCATTTATTTTAATTGGAGGCTAAATACAATATTATGGGGGTTTTGCCATACATCGACATGAATCAGCCACGGGTGCACATATGTCTCCCCATCCTGAACCCCTCTCCCACCTTCCTCCACACCCTATCCCACTCGGTTGTTCCAGAGCACTGGCTTTCACTGCCCTGCTTCATGCATCAAACTTGTACTGGTCATCTATTTTACATATAGTAATATACGTGTCAATACTACTCTCTCAAATCATCCCACCATCACCTTGTCCCACATAGTCCAAAGGTCTGTTGTTTACATCTATGTCTCTTCTGCTGTCTTGCATACAGGGTTGTCGTTTTAAAACTCTCCATCTAACTACTGCATCTACTTCTCAAATAGTTTGAAAGTTGGAAGAGGAAAAGGTGTGACTAAAACCAGAACAGACACACTTAGAAAAGCTTCAAGCAGAACACATCTTTCAAATATAATCTTGCTGCTACTGCTAAGTCACTTCAGTCATGTCCGACTCTCTGCGACCCCAGAGACGATCCAAAAGAAGAAGCCAGAGCTGCCAACGGCAAAGTTTCCATCCAGAGTCTGAGTGTAACCCTTCTGAGATTAAGCAGAATAAGTCGGTAAGAGCTATAATTTCTTTGCACTTAAATTTATATAAAGGAAAGAATTTAGTTCTTGGACTTTCAATGCGGGGTTTTTTTAATATTTCTGATACTATATTACTTGAAGGATTTTATGTTATAATCTGGGCTCACTGCCTGATTTCTGATATACTCTTTCAACTAGCAACTGAGCATAAACTGAAATGAAGAAACAGAATAGGGACTTATTTTCAGCCAAGAATGCACCTAAGATAATTAAAGATAAAGTTAGTTTAAGATAAAACCTAGGATAGTTTAATTCATGCTCCTCCTCTGTACCATTCTAGAGTTTTCTGGTAACAAAAGATACAGCTCCCACCTGCGGTCACAGGAGGATACTCAGAGGAGTTGGGGTTGGTATGAAGAGTGTGGTTTCAAGAAATAAGGAGGAGAAATTGACCATCTTCTCTGCCAAGGAAAATCATCACACTGGGCATAGAAACTTTAAGAATTAATAAAGAAGAAAAAGCCAGGGATTCTCAGGGAAAGTCATTACCACCTTGGATGAGCAGTCCTAAGCAAGGCTTAGAGAAACAATATTAGGATACCTAGTTGTTGCCATGGATCCAGACTGCAGTCCCCAGCTGAGTGTTACTCATAATAAAGCTGATTTTTTTAATTTATTCATTTATTTTAATTGGAGGCTAAATACAATATTATGGGGGTTTTGCCATACATCGACATGAATCAGCCACGGGTGCACATATGTCTCCCCATCCTGAACCCCTCTCCCACCTTCCTCCACACCCTATCCCACTCGGTTGTTCCAGAGCACTGGCTTTCACTGCCCTGCTTCATGCATCAAACTTGTACTGGTCATCTATTTTACATATAGTAATATACGTGTCAATACTACTCTCTCAAATCATCCCACCATCACCTTGTCCCACATAGTCCAAAGGTCTGTTGTTTACATCTATGTCTCTTCTGCTGTCTTGCATACAGGGTTGTCGTTTTAAAACTCTCCATCTAACTACTGCATCTACTTCTCAAATAGTTTGAAAGTTGGAAGAGGAAAAGGTGTGACTAAAACCAGAACAGACACACTTAGAAAAGCTTCAAGCAGAACACATCTTTCAAATATAATCTTGCTGCTACTGCTAAGTCACTTCAGTCATGTCCGACTCTCTGCGACCCCAGAGACGACAGCCCGCCAGGTTCCCCCGTCCCTGGGATTCTCCAGGCAAGAACACTGGAGTGGGTTGCCATTTCCTTCCTGAAAATATAAGACAAATAAAATTGGAATCATTTTAGTGAAAGAAGGATAAGGGAAGTTAGGAAGTCCATCCATTCAGCATGCCCCTCACCTCCTATGGAGCCTCTGAGAGCTCCTAAGAGCACATCTTGAAAATCACTGCCTTACACAATTAGAATCACCAGTCATTTGATGCATATGGTGATAGCCAGAAATGGCAACCCACTCCAGTATTCTTGCCTGGGAAAACCCATGGACAGAGGAGCCTGGCAGGCTATAGGCCATGAGGTCACACGACAACAACTAAATGACAACAATAGGTTGACCAAGGACCTATGAGCTGTCCTGGCTCAAGACCCTGAGTGCAGCTGATCAGATGATTTGTTCAGGGAATCCGAGAAGACCACACACACAAAAATAAGGCTGTTAATGTAGATGACCCTGAAAGGGTACTAAGAAGGGACATGAACTTGAAAAGAACCATAAAGCATAAGGAAAATGAAGAGGCAAAAGCTGTTAAGAGGAAAAACCTAATCCAGCAATTAAGTCAAAGGAAGCAAAATATGCAGAATGTGAGTCCCATTAGGGACTTCCCTGGGGTTCAGTGGTTAAGACTTCATGCTTCCACTGCAGGGGGCTTGGATTCCATCTCTGGTTGGAGAACTAAGATCCCACATACCTCTGGGCACAGTAAAAAAGAAAAGTGAGCCCCATTAATAGTGAAGCTGCTGCTGCTGCTAAGTCACTTCAGTCGTGTCCGACTCTGTATGACCCCACAGATGGCAGCCCACCAGGCTCCCCTGTCCCTGGGATTCTCCAGGCAAGAGCACTGGAGTGGGTTGCCGTTTCCTTCTCCAATGCATGAAAGTGAAAAGTGAAAGTGAAGTCGCTCAGTTGTGTCCGACTCTTAGTGACCCCATGGCTCCTCCGTCCATGGGATTTTCCAGGTAAGAGTACTGAAGTGGTTTGCCATTGCTTTCTCCGTAATAGTGAAGCACTTAAGTAGAAATCTACCAACGGTTGAAGCTGACGTCCCTTCACAGGGCATTTGGGATTCCTTCCTCACGTGCACACAGTCAGCACTTAAGAAATAGATACTTTAAGAATTGAAAACAAAGACTGTTGTGTCTTGTCCCATTCTCCAGTCCCTGCTCTTCTTGAAACCTTGATGCTTCCTTTCCCCAGGTTCCCACATCCTCCTCAGACATGCTCCTCATTGCTTGGCAGCTTGAATGAGAATTTGTTCACACCAAAGCGAAAGAGTGTGCCTGAAGCAGGGACATACCACAGTTAGAGTACTTTCAGAAAATGGAGGTATAGAGGACAGAACATCTGGGAATATACTGAGAGAACTGGAGCTCAGGAGAGAGGCCAAGGCAAAAGCTGATCTGAAGGTCATGCCCATAAAAGCTCTACAAAGCAGATCACACAGAGAAAAGGAATAAGGATGTCCTGAGGAAACCCTTCACTTAGGGGAGGAGAAGAGACAGAGGAGATAAGGAGACAGAAGTCATATTTTTGGAAGGCCCCAGCCTGTTTTGCATTCAGTTCAGTCGCTCAGTCGTGTCCAATTCTTTGTGACCCCATGAATCACAGCACACCAGGCCTCCCTGTCCAGCACCAACTCCAACAGTTCACTCAGACTCAGTCCATCGAGTCAGTGATGCTATCCAGCCATTTCATCGTTGGTCGTCCCCTTCTCCTCCTGCCCCCAATTCCTCCCAGCATCAGAGTCTTTTCCAATGAGTCAGCTCTTCCCATGACGTGGCCAAAGTACTGGAGTTTCAGCTTTAGCATCATTCCTTCCAAAGAACACCCAGGACTGATCTCCTTTAGAATGGACTGGTTGGATCTCTTTGCAGTCCAAGGGACTCTCAAGAGTCTTCTCCAACACCACAGTTTAAAGCATCAATTCTTTGGTGCTCAGCTTTCTTCACAGTCCAACTCTCACATCCATACGTGACCACTAGATGGACCTTTGCTGGCAAAGTAATGTCTCTGTTTTTCAATACGCTATCTAGGTTGGTCATAACTTTCCTTTCCAAGGAGGAAGCATCTTTTAACTTCATGGCTGCAATCACCATCTGCAGTGATTTTGGAGCCCCCCAAAATAAAGTCTGACACTGTTTCCACTGTTTCTCCATCTATTTGCCATGAAGTGATGGGACCAGATGCTATAATCTTCGTTTTCTGAATGTTGAGCTTTCAGCCAACTTTTTCACTCTCCTCTTTCACTTTCATCAAGAGGCTTTTTAGTTCCTCTTCACTTTCTGCCATAAGGGTGGTGTCATCTGCATATCTGAGGTTATTGTTATTTCTCCCAGCAATCTTGATTCCAGCTTGTGTTTCTTCCAGCCCAGCATTTCTCATGATGTACTCTGCGGGTCCTCTGTACTCCTTTGCACGACCATTTAAACAGGGCTGCTTTTATCTTATACAAAACACTGTGGTAGGAGACCTCTTTCCCTGGCTTCATGTTTTCATGGAGAGGGACTATTGCAGGAGAAACTATCCTGGCTTCTTGCCCACCTCCTTACTCACACCTCCCCAGGCAAGGAGAAATGACTTACCTAATTGGTAAACAGGAAATAGAAATAGTCTTAGTGGGCAGACTCTGAGTAAATGCAACTGGGAATGACATATGAGTGAACTCATCAGCCTCTCAGCTGTGTTCTTTAGTCTCAGCTCTGCAATAATCAATCTAAGAGGATCTTTTGAAATCATGTGCCAGTCTCTCAACTGGTTCTAAAATTCAGGCAGGACAAAGAAAGGTGTTTTAACTTTCTATTGTAGACTCGTTACTCAGAAGCAGACTTTGAAACAGAGGTCAGCATGCAGAAAGGTGGCTGGGGAATGAGGAAGAGAAGCGGGAAAATAGGAGATGAAGTTAGGCTATGATGTCTCTCGGGGCTGCCAGATTTAGTAAATGAATATGCAGGGTGCACAGTTAAACTCAAATTTCAGAGAAATAGCAAAAAGCATTTTAGCAGCAATATGTTCCATGAAATATGTGGGACACACTGACTTTTAAAAATTATTTATTATCTAAAATTCAGATTTACCTAGACATGCTGTATTAATTTTATCTGGCAACCTTACAGCCTCAACCAGCTGACAGGGGTCCCTGGAGCTGAGAGAGCCCTTCCAGTCTGTCCTGAGTAGGACGAGTGCTGGGATATTACAGCCGCACTCAGGCTAGTCAGCGGACACAGAGGCTCCTGAGGAGAGGGTGGAAGCTTGAACAAAATGGTTCTCTTCAGTCACAAGCAATTCCTGGGAAACGACTGGCAGCTGGAGAGCATCAGCCAACTATGATCCCAACAGCTCGGGGTGGTGGGAGGATGTCTTCAGTCCTGGAGGGGGTAGTCTAGGTGATACAATACAGCTTCCACATTCTGTGTTTCTTCCCCACAAAAACTCTCTAACAATGAAACATTATTTATTTAGTCCCTTCTGTGTTTTCAGCAATGTGCTAAGTACCATAGACACTTATCTCATTGAAAACTGTCACTTGATGAAAAGAGAGAAGGCAATCTAAATGTTTGATCAATGAGTTCTCAATTTTTTTATATTGAGATTCTCCTGCTTTTTTCCTTGGTCTTTCCAAATGGGTGGACCCTGTCACAGTTTTCCTTTCAAAAATTTTTTTGAAGAAACATTTAATTCTATTCTCATCTTAGATGGTAAAGAATCTGCCTGCGATGCAGATGACCCAGGTTCGGGAAGATCCCCCGGAGAAGGGAATGGCTACCCACTCCAGTATTCTAGTCTGGTGAATTTCATGGATGGAGGAACCTGGTGGGCTACAGTCCATGGGGTCTCAGAGTCGGACATGACTGAGACTAACATACTCAAATAAAAATGTACAATAAGATAAGGAAAAAAGATACTTCCTTAATTTGGAAAGTAGTTTCTACCAAAAACCTAAAACATTTTGTTCTCCTTTATTTATTTAACTCTTTTAACGCTTTATTATAAAAGTTTTCAAACATATACAAATGTAGGGAAAACAGATTAATGAGCTCCATGTATCTATCACTCATCTTCAACAATTGCTAACATTTTGCTTTCAAATGTCATTCTGAAAAAAAAATTCAACCATATCTTCATAAAAGTCAGGAACAATATATAATGATACCTATGGTCAATAATTTTTTCCTGGAGTTACTAGTCAACACAAAAAGGGCAGAAAAAAATAAATATGAATATTGGCATGGTAGATAGATATTAGGAACATTCAAGGCAATCACATAATATCTATATGGACTAATTAAATATTTCTAGAGACACAGAAACAAGATTAACATATAAAAATCTACAGCTTTTCTATAATATGAATTGGAAAACATAATAGAGAAGAAAGCCAAATTCAGTTTCAATCTGAATTTGATTCAATCTGAATCTCTGAATCAATTAGGAAAAACTTAAAATTATGAAATTAAAGATAACCATATAATTTTAATGAAGGTCATAAAAGATATTCCTGATTTAAAAGTTTAATATTATCCAGATATTAATGCTCCCCAAGTTAAATTAAAAATGTGATGCAATTTCGGGGTATTTTATAGAACTGGGCTTCCCAGGTGGCTCAGAGGTAAAGAATCTGCCTGTTAATGCCAGAGCCACAGGAGACGCAGTTTCGATCCCTGGGTCAGAAAGATTCCCTGGAGGAGGAAATGGTAACCCACTCCAGGATTCTGGGATAATCCGTGGACAGAGGAGCCTGGGCTTGCAAAGAGTCAACCATGACTGAGTACACAGTTTACAGAATTGGCATACTAGTTCTAAAGTTTATGAGATGAGCCAAAAAGGCCAAGGGTTTTTTTAGAACAAGAAACAGGACTAACTTCAGCAGGTATCAAAATGTATATTATAAAGTCACAGTAATTGAAATAATGTGGTACTGTGAAAAACAGTCAATGATCTTGGTATGTGATAAATGAGGCATTTAAAAACCAGAAAGGTACTGGCATATTACTTAAAAAATGATGTTAGGACACAGAGCCTTTCTCACACCATACATAAAAAACATAAATTCCACATATATTTAAGATGTAAAATTTTTAAAGGATAAAAGAAAATATGGGAAAATATATTTATACCTTGGGGAGAGAAAGCAATCTTTTTTTTTTTGGCCACAAGGCCTGTGGAACCTTAGTTCCCTGATCAGCAATTGAACCCGGGCCAGAGTCTGAACTACTGGATTATCAGGGAATTGCCCAAGAGAAAGCTATCTGGACAAAACATGAAACTCAACATACATTATGTGTATGACAGAAGACATATAAACAAAGTCAAAAATCAAGTGAATTATGACAAAATATATTTGCAACTGATATAATAAAATGTTATACTTTATTTTACTTTAAATATATATGCATCTCAGATCTAAATACAGACAAATATTTCAAATACATATATTTTCATACAAAGAATCTATCGATCAGTAAAAAAATAACCCAAGAGTTGACATCTATCCCTATGGGGTTTTTCCTATAGACTCGCATGCTCGAATTCCTCACATGAGGAAATGTGTCATGGAGTTAAGTGGGTGGTTTTGCTTCATTCACACAACTATTTGTTAGATCTCTGGAAAGAACTATAAGAACCATTAAAAGTATGAGAGACTTAGTAGTTCATTTGTCTACCTTAGGTATTAGCATAGCCCACAGTCTGTAATATTCTTGGGTGTAATAGCTTTGAAGTGTTTATGACTTGAACTCATTAGGTTTAAAGGGTGTCTGAAATTGAAAACTTAGGCAAATCCATCTACACTGACCCTACAAGTCACCCTAAAGTAAATTACTTGAAGAATTAGGTTCCAAAGATCCTAGGTGGGGAAATGTTTGATATTATCAGTGTGTGTATATTCAAGTAGAGATAAAAGAAGTCCAACTAAAACAATTACAGGCTGACTGACAGGACAACTGTGGATTAAGCACAGATTATTGTAAAAAGAGGTATCTTCTTAAAATTGCTCCCCAAGTTTCTTTTAAAATTATCATCCCTTTTGAAGACACTAAAACTAAAAGTTAAAAATGATCAATTACAGATTATTTATTGGAGAATGATTACATGGTGTTCATAAAAGTGAAAGAGGAGAGTGAAAAAGTTGGCTTAAAGCTCAACATTCAGAAAACAAAGATCATGGCATCTGGTCCCATCACTTCATGGGAAATAGATGGGGAAACAGTGGGAACAGTGTCAGACTTTACTTTGGGGGGCTTCAAAATCACTGCAGATGGTGATTGCAGCCATGAAATTAAAAGACGCTTCCTCCTTGGAAGGAAAGTTATGACCAACCTAGATAACATATTAAAAGGCAGAAACATTACTTTGCCAACAAAGGTCCGTCTAGTCAAGTCTATGGTTTTTCCAGTGGTCACGTACGGATGTGAGTTGGACTCTGAAGAAAGCTGAGTGTCAAAGAATTGATGCTTTTGAACTGTGGTGTTGGAGAAGACTCTTGAGAGTCCCTTGGACTGCAAGGAGATCCAACCAGTCCATTCTGAAGGAGATCAGCCCTGGGATTTCTTTGGAGGGAATGATGCTGAAGTTGAAACTCCAGTACTTTGGCCACCTCATGCGAAGAGTTGACTCATTGGAAAAGACTCTGATGCTGGGAGGGATTGGGGGCAGGAGGAGAAGGGGACGATCAAGGATGAGATGGCTGGATGGCATCACTGACTCGATAGACATGAGTCTGAGTGAACTCTGGGAGTTGGTGATGGACAGGGAGGCCTGGCGTGCTGCGATTCATGGGGTCACAAAGAGTCGGACATGACTGAGTGACTGAACTGAACTGAACTGAACATCCAAAGACCTTGGTCCCACATACAAATATTTGTGAGCTATTACACTTATCTGCTTTAAGTTAAACTAATGAAAGTATGTGCATTACTCATTTATGATTCTTTGAGGCTCACAGACAATTTTCCATTAATTACATCTTCATAGAAGGTAAAGGTCTTTTCCAAGTTCACACTATTCAGGAATATGGAAATGACAGTAAAACTTCATGCTACTCTTGGAACTGTGTACTCAGTCCTAGGATCCGTGCCAGGCATCATTTAGAGATTGAAATAAAGCAAAACTTTGAGGGTGGGAAAAGGGGTGTCTTGAAGATAAACCCTGACTCAAGCTTTGGAGGACCTAAAATGACTTTGATGAAAAGTGGAAGCAATCACATGTAAAATTCTTTAAATAATGTACTGACTTTAAATAGTTCTGCCTAATGTTACAAATAAATTTTTAAAACCCTTATACTGTTAAAAAAATCAACCATCTATTTAAAAATAACAATATATTAATAAAGAATATAAGCATACAATTTGCAAATGACAAGATACAAATATTTAAAACCATATATGAACCATATTGCTCATATGATTAAATTTAGTTAATAAAATAATGAGATATAAAGTTAATGAAAGTAAGTTAATAATTCATTAATAAAATAATGATAAATCAATTTTTAAACATTTGTTTATTTAGCTGAGCCAGGTCTTGTTGAAGCATATGGTATATTTAGTTGCTGCCTGCAAACTCTTAGTTGCAGTATGTGGGACTTAGTTCTCTGACCAGGCCCCCTGGATTGGGAACACAGAGTCTTAACCACTGGGCCACCAGGAAAGTCCATGAGATATCAATATTTTTTTTAATTTATGACATATCAATTTTTGATCATCATTCTAAGTCAGAAACTATAAAAGGCCTGTGATTTTACCCTACTTGCAAGCTGACAAGTTAGCTTACCACAGTGTTATATACATTCTGACAAAAGAATATAAGCCCCTCCCAACACACATACACACACAAACATACACACACACACACATACACACACACAAAAGATGCTCTGATCAGCAAATATATGTATAAAATATATTTGGTGCTTATGTTCCTAATTTTAAATAACTAGCATTCAGGTATATGATTGGCCTACTAGAAGTTTGGTTAGTATGGGTCAGTTAGCACATACATGATCACCTCTGAATGTTGATTAACTGATACAGTGATATTCTTGAAACTGTAAGTCTGGGGAACTGAATCAGAACCCATACTGATTATACCAAAGTATTGCCAACTTGCTGGACAATCAACCTTTCCCAAAGACATCTATCTCTCCAACTCTTTGCAAGCAGGCCTTCATCAAATCAAAACTTTTCAGCTATTCCTCTTTTGAGATTGCTTCCAACCTCTCTTGTTATCATAGTCATTTCCAATTTGTTGCATGCTCGCATACTAAGTAGCTTCAGTTCAGTTCAGTCGCTCAGTGGCGTCCAACTCTTTGCTGCCCCATGAACTGCAGCACACCAGGCCTCCCTGTCCATCACCAACTCCCAGAGTTTACCCAAACTCATGTCCATTGAATTTGTGATGCCATCTAACCATCTCATCCTCTGTCGTCCCTTCTCCTCCTGCCCTCAATCTTTCCCAGCATGAGTCTTTTCAAATGTGTCAGCTCTCCACATCAGGTGGCCAAAGTATTGGAGTTTCAGTTCGAGATCAGTCCTTCCAATGAACACCCAGGACTGATCTCCCTGAGGATGGACTGGATGGATCTCCTTGCAGTCCAAGGGACTCTCAAGAGTCTTCTCCAACACCACAGTTCAAAAGCATCAATTCTTTGGTGCTCAGCTTTCTTTATACTCCAACTCTCACATCCATACATGACTACTGGAAAAATCATAGCCTTGACTAGATGGACCTCTGTTGACAAAGTAATGTCTTTGCTTTTTAATATGCTGTCTAGATTGGTCATAACTTTCCTTCCAAGGAGGAAGCGTCTTTTAATTTCATGGCTGCAATCACATCTGCAGTGATTCTGGAGCCCAAAAAAATAAAGTCTGACACTGTCTCCACTGTTTCCCCATCTATTTGCCATGAAGTGATGGGACCAGATGCCATAATCTTCATTTTCTGAATGTTGAGCTTTAAGCCAACTTCTTCATTCTCCTCTTTCACTTTCATCAAGAGGTTCTTTAGTTCTTCTTCACTTTCTGCCATAAGGGTGGTGTCATCTGCATATCTGAGGTGATTGCTATTTCTCCTGGCAATCTTGATTTCAGCTTGTGCTTCACCCAGCCCAGCGTTTCTCATGATGTACTCTGCATAGAAGTTAAATAAGAGGGTGACAATATACAGCCTTGATGCTTCAGTCATGTCCAATTCTTTGCGACCCAGTGAAGTATGGTCCTCAGGCTCCTCTGTCCATGGGATTCTCCAGGCAAGAATGCTGGAGTAGGTTGCCATTTCCTCCTCCAAGTCCAGTTTCTTAGTTAAAAAAATATAACATCCAAAAAAGAAAAATCATCCAAACTTCAACACACCACTCCAGATACAATCTGAACAGCACAGATAACATCTGTACTGGACCTTATTTTTGTCTGAATGTGCCTTAAATATGAACAGGCTTTTTCACTGGTTGCTACCCCTGTAGAATCTTCTCAAGCTTGTATTTAACCCCAACTCCCAAGTCCATGGAAAAGGAAGATAGTGAAAGTATTAGATGAGAGCTTGTGCTGTGGAGCTAAACTTCCTACGTTTGAATTCCAGCTCTGCCATGTGCTGACTAGGTAACAAAGTTACTTCATGTCTTTAAATCTGAATTTTCTCATCTGTAAAATAGGAGTGATAAGAACATCCACTTCAAAGAGTTGTTTGTAAAGATTAAGCAAGTTACCTCAGGAGAAATATTTGGTACAATGCAGGCTATTTTCCATGCATCTCACATTGCACTGAATACATCTTAAGCCTCACAAGAATGCTATGATGGATATATTATTGCATCCATTTTACATACAGAAAATCTTGAGTTGCATCAAGCTCAAGTAGCTTGCCTGAGGTCAAATAACTGCTAAATGGCAGAGCCAGGGTTGCAATAAGATCTTTCTGACTTCAAAGACCAAGTTATTTCTCTTGCACCATTTAAAGGCATTCTCCCCCTTCCTGTATTACTACATTTTTTAAGCCTTTAGAGAGCATAATAAAGGGGTTAGGAGGGCAAGCTCTCTCAGAGTAGAGTGCCTTGCATGATGATCTGGGACAAGTTATTTAACTTCTTTATGCCTCAGTTTCCTCATTTCTAAAATAAGAGTTTTAGTATTTCATTACCTACCTCAGAGATTTCAGGGCTGCCTAAATAAGAGAGCATTAAACACAGTGCCTACTGACTGTCTAGGATATAACAGATGTAAGGTGTGTTATTCACACTCCAGGTCACCTTGCTGATATCAACCAAGTCTGCTTGGGAAACCATTTTTGAGTATTTCCAGGAATCCACTTCAAATTTATAAAATTTCTCTGAACTTTCTCAAATATGCATTTTACTATACCTAAGATATATCAGACTATGTCTAGAATTCTTTTACTCACTTTTATGAACCCAAGATGACAGGGTTGAAAAGAGAAAGAAATAAAGGCTATCATAACTCAAAAAAAATGCGTAATGAGGCCCCCAAATAATAGATAGCTGGCTTCAGCTATGACTCATCAGGGCTATTTGCATCAGTCCCTACTGCATTACCACAACTCACTTCTCTTATTGCTCAGCCCTGCATATTTATCACCCTCAACTCACATTTGAGGGTACTGATTACAAAACGTTCTTTTGTACATAGCCCAGCTGCCAGGAGATCCCACCCCCACACTCAGCAAAAGTGAGTTCAGATAACTAGGCTTTCAGTGTTTCAAGACTGAAGGAAAAGGAATTCATAAATCCCACATAAGTTCTGTGAGATATTTATTACTGGCCCTGTTTTACTGCTGAGGAAGTTGGGCTTGTCATGGCCATTATTTGTATTTTATCCAAATCACAGCATTGATTAGGGGTGGAGATAAGAACTGACTCAAATCTTCCAAAATGCCACTCTAGGTGGAAGGAGGAGCCTGTGGGTTGCAAAGAGCAATGCTTCCCAAACTGGTCCTCCATCCATGTGGCACCCGCATCACTTTTGCAACATCTTCCTACCTCCTATGGGATTATTTACTTATTTTTTTTTTAAACCAATGCACTTTTTTGCTACCTAAATTAATTAGGGAATTTCTGTCTAAATAATAATTACCATGAAATAACAAGTTCTATACACCATGCATATTTTATATAATAAATTTTTAATGTATTCATTTCCTAGGGCTACCATAACAAAATACTGTAAACTGGGTGGGTTAAAACAACAGAAATGTATTCTCTTACTATTTATGAGGCCAGAAGTTCAAAATAAAGGGGTCAACAGGGTTGGTTCCTCCTGGAGGAGAAACTATTCCACACCCCTCTCCTGCATTCATGCTCAGTCATGTCCAACTCTTTGCAGCCCCATGGACTACAGCCTGCCATGCTCCTCTGTCCATGGAATTTTCCAGGCGAGAATACTGGGATGGGTTGCCATTTCCTTCTCCAGGGGATCTTCCCAATCCCAGGAATGAACTCCCGTCTCCTGAACTGCAGGCAGATTTTTTACCACTGAGCCCCATGGGAAGCCCTACACCCACCCCCTCTGCTAGCTTCCTGATGTTGCTTGGCTTGAATACACATCATTCCAATCTCTATCTACATATTTGCACAGGCTTGTCCTCTCTCTAATGTCCAAATTTCCCTCTCCTTTCTCTTATAAAGACACCAGTCATTGTATTCAAAGCCCACTGTATGTCTAACATTATTTCATCTCAAGATCCTTAACTAATTACATCCGCAAAGACCCAGCAATCACTTAAGGTCACATTGTGTGGTTCTGGGTGAGGCTCTGGAATTTTTAGAGGGACACAATTCAACCCACTACAAGAGAATAATGACCACAGGTTTTTTTTGAAAGTTTATCCATATACCACCAAAAATCATCTTGCATTCTGATAGTGGATTGCAAACCACACCAGGAAGACACTGATATACATGGTATTTGGAGGTGCTTGGGCACCTCCCCTACTTTTAACAGCAGCAAGCTTTATAGTCTAGGTGGCTGTGCTTCCTTCACTCATTTAAACCAATGCATGTTTTGGTAAATCAAGAAGTTTGTCCCCTAGAGACTTCCCTGGTGGTCTAGTGGTTAAGACTTCACATAGTGGGGTGTGGGTTCAATCTCTGGTTGGGGAACAAAGGTCCCACATGCCTTGCTCAGAGCCAAAAAGAAAAAATGGAGTTGGGTCCTCTAGATAGAGCTGATTCTCTGGTTTTGAAAACTCAGGAAACATTGTTAATAATAGATTGTTTCAAGTGCTATTTCAAGAAGGTAGATGAACACTAGCTTATTACATGATTCATTATTTTCAGAAATCAGCAGCTGTACATATACAGGTCTCTGTGGGGTTGTATGTGGGGATTTCTTACATCTTCTCTCCATAGAGATGACCAAAGGATCTTACGGCAGATTTGCGATATAAAAGAAGCCATTAGTCAACACTGGACATGGTGAAATTCCATCCTGTGCAGAAAGGCAGGATGTCTGAGAGCACTGTAATCAGGAACCCAGAGTAAGTCCAAATTTTCAGCTGGAGAAGAAGGATGGAAAGAGGAATTTTATTCTCAGCAGCCTTTATATGAACTTCTATGTGAATCACAGGTTGAATAAACTTTGGTTTTTCCATGTGAGATACTATTCAGAAGACCTGACACTTCTAAATGCACAGACTTCAGTTCTCCCTAAAAACTATGCACTACACAAAGGAAATTAAAGATCTCAGGAAAGACATTTTTCCTAACTATTCTTCTCTTTAACTTAGATGCTTTTTTGCTCCCAAATATTAAAAACATAAGAGGGAAAACTGTCTTAAATTAAAAATTATGAGGTGGTAGAGATCAATTGTTGTATGGGTTTGAGGCAAAATATAATAAAAGATGCATAAGAGCAGATGCTGTGCTTGGAAACATGTCAACAAGCACATTTCCATAACCATATATGGTGCAGAGCTTTCACATGCATACTACCTTAGCGTTTACACTGAGTTAAATAATTCAGGATGGTGTAACCAGGAAGCCCCAGAAATGTGAAAAAAACATTTTAAATAAATTGGATTGTTGCCATAACAAATAACCTACGCAAAAGAAACAACAACCAAAAGCAACCCACTTAGGTAAGAGGAGGTGGAGAAAGTCCCAAAATGAAAGGTTCAGCATTTGCTGGCAAAACCTCAACATACAAGATCGTACTTTGTGGATCGACTCACAAATATATAAAGAAGCCACCCAATCGTACATGTGGGAATGACTGCTGTCTTCAGTGTTTGTCACTATATGACTCAGTATTACCCAGTGCCACTGCCAAAAGAGAGCATCAATCAAACTCTGCAGAATTTCCTCAAACTGTCCACTCACCTCATAAGAAAATGTGTCCCCTTACTTTTTAATCATGCATAGGTTCTCGTGATGTGCATTGGCCAAATGAACAGGAAAGTGTTGAAGGGTTGAGGATGAGCAACTCCAAATGAAACTGTATTGCTTTGCCAGAAACACACTTTTTTAACAAGGAACAGGTAGCATTCTGATATGTTTTTAGAGGGAAGGAATTGGGGGTAGAGAGGGCAGAAGGGCCCACTGGAGGAAAAGCTGGAGAATGAGAAAGAGATTGTGGTTGACTTCTACCTCTCTTCAGGAATTCAAAGCAGGTATCAATGTACTAAAAGCTGTATGGAAACACTCCAGGAAAGACACCTGTTTAACTTGGTTTAACATACCCTTTCTCAAACTGACTTGACGGCAAATCCCCTTCTTCACGTAACAACTTTTAACATCCCAAGCCTTCAGGATGTGTTTTAAGGAAAGTGTTAGCCTAAGTTAGCTCCAAGATGGCCCCTCTGATTCTCACCTCCTAGGAATCACACCCCTTTTCTAGCCCCTCCCACATTTAATAGAGCTGACCAGTACACAGAAAATGATACTGCAGAAATGAGACAGTGTGACTTCGAAGGCTGGGCAGTTAAAGACACTATGGCTTTCGCCTTGCACCCTCTTGGATTGCTCATCCTGGGAAAAGCCAGCCACCATGTGGCAAGATCACTCAAGCTGCCTGTGAACAGAACCACATGTAAAGGGACTCAGCACCATGGGAGTGAGCTGTCGTGGGAGTGGATCCTGCAGCCTTGGTCAAGCTTCCAGATGACTTCAGCTCCAGCTGACACCAAATTTCAAACTACAGAAACTGTGGGAAATCATAAACATTTATTGTGGTTTTAAACTACTAATTTAGAGGTAATTTATGCAGTGGATAACTCATACAGGGAAGAATAATAATATTATTATTATGAAGAATAATAATATTGGGCTTCCCAGACTGCTCAGTGGTAAGGAATTCACCTGCCAATGCAGGAGACACGGGAGACATGGGTTCTCTGAGTCAGGACGATCCCCTGGAGGAGAAAATAGCAATCCACTTCAGTATTCCTGCCTGGAAATCCCATGGACAGAGGAACCTGGTGGGCTACAGTTCATGGGGTTGCAAAAGAGTCAGACATGACTTAATGACTATTAATCTAAAGCGCTGAGTATTAATCGTTTTGGTTTGTCATGTAACCGTCATGAAGCGATAGTGTGGAATATCTTTTATACTACTCTGCTTCTCTAGACACAGTTAATTGGTTAAGGGATGGATTCATACCAGAAGTCAAGCCAATCAAGATCATTCCGTAGGATTTCTGTAACTGCCACTGGACAAAAAGATTTATTCTCTGGTGGTGAGGCCAAGTATATGGGACTAAGGAGCTGCCAGTGGCAATATTTCAAATTTCAGATTTTTATTTCTAAGGAAAAGAAGTTGACAACACAGAAAGAAGCAGGGTTGAGAGATTAAGGAAAAAATACCTAGTAGGATTCAAGTTCTTCATTCCACAGACCCCTGATAGCACCTGCCCTTCACCCTTCCCAATGTGAGCCTTCCAGCAAGTTCTCCTTTTTGCATAAGTTGGTTTCAGCTGGGTTTCTAAACCTTGCCTCCAAAAGAATCTTGGCTGATACAACCCAACACAACTTTATGCTTCCCCTAGCCCAGCACTGGTGACACTGGGCTGTAACTGCTGTTGCCGATCTAATTCCCTGTCCACAGCATCGGCCCTTCCCTGAAAACTGCACTGAACAGGGGAGGCCTCTGACCACCATGTCTGTGTTTCATCACCTTGGGCCCTGCACCATAGTTGATTCACTCGAGATGGACCAATCGGATTCTCCCTCTAGGAGTTTGGCACTGAGACCCACAGACTCCAGACACAGAAATCCCTCACACCAACAACAGCACTCTCAGAGAAGACTGTAATTCTAGCCAGTAAGGTGCCCTAAGCTGTCGTAGTCCCTGCTCCTTCTGTGAAATCTCTAAGAACCTCCAGAATTCTTCTAACAATCTTGAGCCTGGGTCACCTCTGTTCCCCAGAGCCAAAAGAAACTTGACTAGTGTGTGCTCCCATTACTGAATTCTCCATGCAATCAGGAGAGCTCACAAGTTCATCATTACATCTCCAAGGCCAGCACAGCCCCTTGGATGGAGTCAGAACTCGAATGAATACAGGTGGTTCTCACCTTTAGATGTTATTACTCTTCTGGTCCTTGTTCCCAGCACTGTTGCTGTGGCTTTTTGCAGCCCCATGGACTGGAGCCTGCCAGGCTCCTCTGTCCGTGGAATTTTCCAGGCAAGAATACTGAATTGGGTTGCCATTTCCTTCTCCATCCCAACACTGCAGAAGAGGCTTTTTATCATGACCTCACTGCTTTGGGTTGGAAAAAATGAGTTTCAAGGAAATTTCCACCTTCTTATAGAACCATCCTTCTAAAAACAGACTTCATGTATGATATAGAATGAGAAGAATTGGTGGGGAATGAGACAGAGAAGAAGGATTATTAATCAAGTTCAAGAACTTCCAACTGCAAGAAGAGGCGTTAACAAATCATGACTATGGGACTTCCCTGGTGGCCTCGTGGTTAGGACTCTTGAGTTTCCACTGCCCCAGGGCACAGGTCTGATCCCCAGTCAGGGAAATTCTGCATGCCATGTGGTGTGGCTAGCAGAGGATAAAGAAGCAAAGTGTAGTGGGCAATTGTTGAGTTGACTACCTAAAACTTCCCCTTTCTAAAAGTACTCAGAGTTTCCTTTGGGGAGCTACTTCTCCTCTATGCTTAGTGATGGGGGAACTGATACCCCTTCAGCTTCAGACCTAATTAGCCTGAGCCAGTCACCTTTTACCTCAGTAATCTATCATCACGTAGCACTTCTCTGGCCACTATTGACATGACCCAAAGTGGTTTAATCAGAATGAAGTCCAGCATTTTATTTGATATTTGGAGGAGAAAGTCTATCTTTCTCTGAGACAAAAGTACGTAGGTCCAGGAACTATTGACAGTCATCTTGCAACTATATGAGCAGGAAAACTTTGGATAAAGCTGGCACTTGAAAGGTGAACATGAAAAGTGAACTAAGTCCCAAGTGACATAATTGAGCTCCCAGATCAAACTAACCCTGAAGGCCATTATACCTCAACTTTGCAATGCCATAGAAAAGTAGAGATATTACTTTGCCAACGAAGGTCCATCTAGTCAAGGCTGTGGTTTTCCCAGTGGTCATGTATGGATGTGACAGTTGGACTGTGAAGAAAGCTGAGCATCAAAGAATTGATGCTTTTGAACTGTGGTGTTGGAGAAGACTCTTGAGAGTCCCATGGACTGCAAGGAGATCCAACCAGTCCATTCTAAAGGAGATCAGTCCTAGGTGTTCATTGGAAGGACTGATGCTGAAACTGAAACTCCAATACTTTGGCCATCTCATGTGAAGAACTGACTCACTGGAAAAGACCCTGATGCTAGGAGGGATTGGAGGCAGGAGGAGAAGGGGACGACAGAGGATGAGATGGCTGGATGGCATCACCAACTCGATGGACATGAGTTTGAGTGAACTCCGGGAGTTAGTGATGGACAGGGAGGCCTGGCATGCTGTGGTGTCGCAAAGACTCAGACACGACTGAGCGACTGAACTGAACTAGACTGAAGCCAGTTAACTATCTAACAGGTTAGATGAGTTTGAGTTCAGCTTTCTGTTGCTTAAGACCTAAAAGGTATGAACCAGTTCACAAGGGCTAACTAGCAGGAGCCACAAGCTAGACTCTGCACAGAACTATGGGGATAGTTTTCTATACTCTCTCAGCCCTGCCCCTGAGTGGATAAAAACCTATTGGTTTTAAAAGGGTGAACTTATAGCTACTCTCTCAGAGTTGTGTTTTGTACAGCCTCTTTTAGCAAAGCTAAAAAATGTTTTACCCCACTGCATCATCTATATTCAGTTTTTTAAAAAGGTGTGGTATGTACATATATACAATGTAATTTTATTCAGCCTTTAAAAAAAGAAGAACTCCTGCTATTTGCAAAAACATAGACGGTCCTTTAGGGCATATGTTAAGTGAAATAAGTCAGATAGAGAAAGACAAAGAACTGTATGATCTTTCTTACATGAAAGTGAAAGTTGCTCAGGTGTGTCCAACTCTTTGATACCCCATGGACTACACGGTCCATGGAATTCTCCAGGTTAGAATACTGGAGTAGGTAGCCTTTCCCTTCTCCAGGGGATCTTCCCAACCCAGGGATCAAACCCAGGTCTCCCACATTGCAGATGGATTCTTTACCAGCTGAGCCACAAAGGAAGACTCTCTCTTACGTGGGGAATCTATAAACAACAGCAGCAAATAACCAAGCTCACAGATACAGAGAACAGATTTGTGGTTGTCAGAGGAAGGGGGTGGAGGATGGAAGAACTGGGTGAAGGGGGTCAAAAGGTACATACTTCTAGCTATAAAATAATTAAGTTCCAGGGATGTAATGTACAGCATGGTGACTACAGTTAATAACCCTGTATTGCATATTTTAAAGTTTTTAAGAGTAGATCTTAAAAAGTCTCATCACAAGAGAAAACAATTTTTTTAACTATGTAACAGATGTTAACAACTTATTGTGGTGATTATTTCACAATATATACAAATATTAAATCATTTTGTTACACATCTGAAACTAATATAATGATAATATATGTCAACTATACCTCAATAGGAAAAAAAATTCTAATTAAAAAAAAAAAGGTCTACCCCACTGCTACAACACAATGTAAAAAAGATAGTCTGTTCCCTGCTAGAAAACAGTGAGGCTCTTTTGCAGTTATCAGTACAAAGAATTTCAGTGAAATTTCCCCTTTAGGTCCTACAGAATAAACATGACACTGGACACTTGTCTCACTAAATTCTACATTTCCATAATGCTGCACACTTAGGAAATGCACAAGTGCAAAAACTACTAGATTTATTTTACTCTTGGACCATTTTATATACTGTCCTATTATAACTTGAGAACTCTGTATAAATTCAGCAGATTTATTTAGAACACTATTTCTTTATTATTGGAACAATAAAAACTGGATTGTGTTTCCACATTTTCAAGGATTTGAGATGGAGGAAAATATTAGCAAACTGTAAGGAAATTAGTGTAATATAATTTCTTGCAATCAATTTTTCTTGCAAATGGTATTTATGATAATAAATATGTTTCTACCCTGCTCATTGTTGAAAGTTTAAAATCAATGAATATAAACCTTTGGAAATCAAAATGCTACTTAGGTTTTGTTTTGATACATAGGTCTTAAGATCCTACAAAAAAGCGTATATGTATGTATGTATACATACATGTATGTATATGCGTGTACATATGTTCACATGTGTGTATATGTTTATGTTCGTGTGTGTGTGTGTGTGTGTGTGTGTGTGTGTGTGTGTGTGTGTATGGGCTTTCCTGGTGGCTCAGCTGGTAAAGAATCAGCCTGCAATCCGGGAGACCTGGGTTTGATCCCTGGGTTGAGAAGATTCCCCTGGAGAAGGGAAAAGCTACGTACTCCAGTATTCTGGCCTGGAGAATTCCATGGACTGTATAGTCCATGGGGTCTCAAAGAGTCAGACACGACTGAGCAACTTTCACTTCACTTAAATCAACAGATTACTTAAGAAAAACATATCTGTTTTTCCTCTCTAAAAGGTTCCCTTCTGGATGACTTTCATGACTTAATCCTGGTATTGTACTGATTTCAGCAACCTAGGAGCTTCCTCTGGCTCTCCCTTTATTTACACTTTTCAAGTTTTAAAACTTGGTTTAAAACACAAAATCAAAACCACACATTCTCCTTTCCTAGAGCTCTCCTAAAATCTCATTCATCCTCAAGGAGCCTGGCATCTCCAAGGGAACCTCCATTTTCCGCTGTGCTGGGTTGTCCAGCAGTGCCACGCTCTCCTTCATAGATGATGTTGGACAGTCATGTCAGCCTGGCGGCAAGAACTTGCTCTGGGCTTAGAGCTCTCCTAAAATCTCATTCATCCTCAAGGAGCCTGGCATCTCCAAGGGAACCTCCATTTTCCGCTGTGCTGGGTTGTCCAGCAGTGCCACGCTCTCCTTCATAGATGATGTTGGACAGTCATGTCAGCCTGGCGGCAGGAACTTGCTCTGGGCTGAAGAAATTGCCACGAGGCTGCCAACAAAAACAGCACCGCCATCTCCACTCCCCTGGGGCCTCTGTGGGCCTGAGCCAGAACTGTAATCTGGGCTAGGATCTAAACTTCTAGCTGAGGGCAAACCAAATGCTCCAGGCCAAGCACTTAGGATCTGTCACCTATAAGTGACTCAGGAGTAGGCAAGTTAAAAATCCACCAACCTAAAAGCTAACCTAAACCAGGAGCTGCCTCTGAAAACAAACCAGCATTTATGTTCCTCCAGTGATTTCATTAGCCTCTGAAGTGAGTTTTTACTCTTTTTAAATATACACCCTGAATATCCTATTGGTAATATACACCAGTGTTTGATTCAGTGCTATTGTATCACACTAATTGCAGTTATATCCTGCTGCTGCTGCTAAGTCACTTCAGTCCTGTCCGACTCTGTGTGACCCCACTGACTGCAACCTTCCAGGCTCCTCCATCCATGGGATTTTCTAGGCAAGAGTACTGGAGTGGGGTGCCATTGCCTTGTCCGCAGTTACATCCTAGGATTGATTATTTGATTTAAAATTGTGATTTGCTACATCTGAATTACGTGGATCAGAAATTTTAATCGTATAAGTACATTTTACTTCTTCAGAGTATAAAGCTTAGAAATACAAACCAAAAGAAATGGAATATCAAAGGGGAAACAGGTAAGGTGGGAGGAATTGGGAGATTGGGATGGACACATTTACACTACTGCTACTGTGTAGAAAATGGATAACCAATGATGACCTACCATATAGCACAGGGAACTCTACTTAATGCGCTGTGGTGACCTGAATGGGAGGCAAGTCCAAAGGGGAAGGGATATATGTATATGTATGGCTGATTCATTTTGCCATGCAGTAGAAGCTAACATATATTGTAAAGCAACTATACTACAATAAAAATTAATAAAAAATTTTTAAAGAACTGGAAAAAAAACCAAGTTTTCTCATCATCCAAATGTACATCATTCTCTTTCCTAAGCATATATAGCAGGATGATATATAAAATATTAAGTGCTTTGCTTTTGAAGACTGTGTTTGTTGCTCCTGCCCCCAGCTAGATGGGTGTGCACCCGTTACTTTAGAGATTTTTAAGAGAGGTACTATAAAGAACACGCCACATTTTTTTAAAGACCAAAGCCACATTGCAGTGTAAAACAAAGGATTGGAAAGGATATGTAAACAGCTGAGAAAAGTATTTCCTGGGCACTCCCCCAGTCTCCCTACCACTCCCTACCTGGGGAAGGACCTTGGAGTTGGGAAATGGGCAGGGGCCGGGCGGGGGAATTCAGACTTAAATTGAAGAAAGTAGGGAAAACCACTAGGCCATTCAGGTATGACCCAAATCAAAACCCTTATGATTATACAGTGGAAGTGATAAATAGGTTCAAGAGATTAGATCTGATAGAGTGCCTGAAAACTATGGACAGAGGTTCGTGACACTGTATAGGAGGCAGTGATCAAAATGATCCCTAAGAAAAAGAAATGCAAAAAGGCAAAATGGTTGTCTGAGGAGGCTTTACAAAAAGCTGAGAAAAGAAGGAAGCTAAAGGCAAAGGAGAAAAGGAAAGATATGCCTATCTGAATGCAGAATTCCAAAGAATAGCAAGGAGACATGAGAAAGCCTTCCTAAGTGAACAATACAAAGAACTAGAGGAAAACAGTAGAATGAGAAAGACTAGAGATTTCTTTAAGAAAATTAGAGATACCAAGGGAACATGTTATGCAAAGACAGGCATGATAAAGGACAGAAATGGTATAGACCTAACAGTAACAGAAAATATTAAGAAGACGTGGCAAGAATACACAGAAGAATTATACAAAAAAGATCTTAATGGCCTGGATAACCACAATGGTATGATCACTCACCTAGAGCCAGATATCCTGGAGTGTGAAGTCAAGTGGGTCTTAGGAAGCATCACTATGAATAAAGCTAGTGGAGGTCATGGAATTCCAGCTGAGCTATTTCAAATCCTAAAAGAAGATGCTTTAGTGCTACACTAAGGTGCTACACTGTAGTGCTGCTAAAGTGCTGCACTCAATATGCTAGCAAATTTGGAAAACTCAGTCGTGGCCACAGGACTGGAAAAGGTCAGTTTTCATTCCAGTCTCAAAGAAGGGCAATGCTAAATAAAAAATGTTCAAACTACCACACAAGTGCACTCATTTCACATGCCAGCAAGGTCATGCTCAAAATCCTCCAAGCTAGGCTTTAACAGTTTGATCACAGAAAAAGCAAGAGAATTCCAGAAAAACATCAACTTCTGCTTCACTGACTATGCTAAAGCCTTTGACCGTGTGGATCACAACAAACTACGGAAAATATTTAAAGAGATGAGAATACCAGATCACCTTACCTGCCTCCTGAGAAACCTGTATGCAGGTCAAGAAGCAACGACCTGGACATGGAACAACAGATTGGTTCCAAATTGGAAAAGGAGTACTTCAAGGCTGTATGTTGTCAGCCTGCTTATTTAACTTTTATGCAAAGTACATCATTCGAAATGCTGCCCTGCATCAAGTACAAGCTGGAATCAAGATTGCCAGAAGAAATATCAATAACCTCATATATGCAGATGATACTGCCCTTGTGGCAGAAAGCAACGAGGAACTAAAGAGCCTCTTGATGAAGGTGAAAGAGGAGTGTGAAAAAGCTGGCTTAAAACTCACCATTCAAAAACCAAAGATCATGGCATCCAGTCCCATCACTTCATGGGAAATAGATGGGGAAAGAATGCAACTGGTGAAAGACTTTATTTTGGGGGGCTCCAAAATCACTGCAGATCGTGACTGCAGCCATGAAATTAAAAGACGCTTGCTCCTTGGAAGAAAAGCTATAAACAACCTAGACAGCATATTAAAAAGCAATGACATTACTTTGCTAACAAAGGTCCATCTAGTCAAAGCTATGGTTTTTCCAGTAGTCTTGTATGCATATGAGAGATGGACCGTAAAGAAGACAGAATGCCAAAGAACTGATGCTTTCAAATTGAGGTGTTGGAGAAGACTCTTGAGTCCCTTGGACTACAAGGAGATCAAACCAGTAAATCCTAAAGGAAATCAACCCTGAATACTCATTGGAAGGACTGATACTGAAGCTGAAGCTCTAATATTTTGGCCATTTGATGCGAAGAGCTGACTCATTAGTAAAGATCCTGACACTGGGAAAGATTGAAAGCAGGAGGAGAAGGGGATGACAGAGGATGAGATGGTTGGATGGCATCAGTGACTCAATGGACATGAGTTTGAACAAGCTCTGGGAGATGGTGAAGGACAGGGAAGCCTGGCATGCTGCAGTCCATGGGTTTGCAAAGAGCTGGACATAACTGAGTGACTGAACAACAGAAGAGGAAGCAAGAGGCTCAAGCGCAGTGTGTGTGGCGGCGGGGAGCAACTGGGCCCTGCAACAGACTCTGCTGACTGTGCCCTGATATCCACCCTCCTCTTTCTTACTCTCAGAAGCCCAATTCTGTCTGGGTGCCATTTTCCCAAACTTCTTTGCAGTAAAGCATGCCCAAGTGACATAGTACTGTCAGGTAAAGATGACCAGGACCCAAAAAGAGTTTTTAACAGGCTTTACTGGGGAAGTGCTCCCGGGAGGGGTTCCCAGACCCAAAGGAGGCAGGTCCAGGCCCAGACTGCGCTCGAAGTTTGTTTATATATGCATGCTGCGGGGAAGAGGGGCGGGTGGGGAATGACCAGGTTAGCTGAAGGGGTTTGGATAGGTTGACGGCATCACAGGCTGATAGGTCTTTCTATGCGGCTGGGGCTGGGCAGCTTTGGCTGCGAAGTGTGCTGTCCCTGGTCTCCGGGATCCAGGAGCCTCACTCCGTTAGGGACTCCCCCCGCCGATGGGAGAGAGGAGGGGCAGCCCATCATGTCCCCTGCGGTCCGACCTTACAAGTACTAGCCAATCAGATATAAGCAAAAGTCTGCTAGAGATTTCTAGGAAATGTTTTACTTCTGTGATATAGACTTCATCTTCTCCTTCTTCCTTCCTTAAGTGCAGACTTGTTACCTAGCATGCAGCAGCCAGTTTGTAACCATGAAGCAACAAGCTAACAGGCTAAGCTAGGTTATCAAACAAAAAGATAAAAGCCCAAGATGAACACCATCCAATAAATAGCCACTTGTTACACTTTTACACTTGTTACACTTTTACACTTTTTACACTTTTTCTTTGATAAAAGAATTGAAATGCAGGAGTTCACATAAACATGTGCTATAATTGTAAAATACAGTGAATTTTGACGAATTAACACCCCACAAATGTAAAATTGTCTCCTTAGTGATTTTTATACTGATTGCATGGTGAAATGAAAGCTTGAGGATATGTGGATTAAATTATATTATTAAAATCAATTTTAACCTGTTTCTTTTGCTCTTTTTAATGTTACTACTAGAAAGACTAGAAATTTTAAAATTACATATGCAGCTCTCACTATATTTCTGTTGGACAGTGCTGTCCTGGAATATAGACATCATGGAGTCATTGCATAACTCTTGCTTGTAAGAAAAATAAAGCCTTATTGATTTAAGTTGCGGTAAGTCAGGTTCTCTGTTTCTTGCAATCAAAAGCATTCCTGAAAGATATAAGAATCCTTAAGGTAGAATGTAGAATGGGTGGCAATTTTTAAAAAACATTTAAAATTTGAGCAACCCAGAATAGAGAAGATTCTAAGTTAACTGCAAGCTGGTGAGGTACAGAGGAGCAGCAATCAGACAGAAGAAGGGATAGAGGGGCATGTCCATGTATTAAAGGAGCCCAGTCGGCACCCTGTATCTCCATGGCTCACAGGTTGTCAAGCAAGAGCATCCAAAATCTCACCAGGGCCTGAATGGTGCCTGGAAATAAGCTGAGAGAGGAAAAGAACAGCCTAGAAGAAAAGATCATCTTTCAGCCCAGACCAGAGACCGCCACAGTGGAAAGATATGAGAGACTCGCTGCTTTGGGTGCATGTTGAAGATGAGGCCCCATCTCCAGAGAGATCCAACATTAGGAAATGGTGGAGCCAAGCCAGAGTCTTCAGGCTGATAGGTGGGCAGGGAAACATCTGATGCAGGATGTCGTGGGCAAGATGAAAAAGTAGGCACTCCCTTCCTGTTGCTGGTCAAGTGGCATTTACACAAACTCCTGTTAAATCAATTAAACAAAGAGGCTATTAGACTGATGTGGCTATAAAGTCCTGGTGGCCAGTGTAAGCAAACTAAAATCTAAGCCTGTAAATGCCTCATGGTTACAAAATCAAAATGCTATGGACAAGCAATCACAAACAGCCATCTGGGCTTTAGCTGTAATCAAATAACTTCCTTCCTTTGCTTCTGCACCTTCTCTGTACATCTATCCCCTGGCTCCTGTCCACAGAGAACTCCTAACTACTTTCTGTTTGGCACTGCCCGTTCAAATTAGTTTTTGCTCAAATAAACTCTTAAAAATGTTTAACATGTCTCAGTTTTTCTTTTAACACTCCCCAAGGGTTAGCATCAACTCCAGGGGTGGCAAGAGGAATACAAAGAGGAAACAATCCTCAATCTGAAAGAACTTTAATGCTGAAGTGACTGAGAAACCTCTAAAGTCAACTGGGTTCAACTGGAAGCAACTAAGAACCATTTTCTGTATCAGGCAGAATGGGCAGAGATGGACTTTGGAGGTGAGAATTTGGAGCTAATAGTCAAAAACTGAGTTTTAGAAAATAATAAAGTCATATTTCTAGCACACTCAATTTCTGTGGCCTTGGTATATGATACCCACTACAGACACATGCATGTATTCACACACACATATATAGAGTTTTGCATAATCTAAACAAAAATAGAACTGTATTGTACATGCTGTTTTATAATCTGCTTTTCTGGTTTAATAACTCTTGGAACATTTTTACAGGGAACAAATTTTCATGCCAGGTCGAAATGTACTAAATCTCTGGGAGATAACATTTTCCAAAGGGGCCTCAATAACATCTCCCATCCCATAAGTTCTTCTGCAATATGAGCCAGCCACTCCGCCATCAAGAATTGGAGACTAATTCCCCCTCCTCTTGATTCGCGATAGCCTTACTGACAAAAAGTCCTTAGGCTTGCTGAAAAAGTCCGTATAGTCAAAGCTATGGTTTTTCCTGTAGTCATGTATGGATGTGAGAGTTGGACTATAAAAAAAGCTGAGTGCTAAAGAATTGATGCTTTTGAATTGTGGTGTAGAGAAGACTCTTGAGGGTCCCTTGGACTGCAATGAAATTAAACCAGTCCATCCTAAAGGAAATCAGTCCTGAATATTCACTGGAAGGACTGATGCTGAAGCTGAAACTCCAATACTCTGGCCACCTGACGGGAAGAACTGACTCATTGGAAAAGATTCTGATGCTGGGAAAGATTGAAGGCAGGAGGAGAAGGGGATGACAGAGGATGAGATGGTTGGATGGCATCACCGACTCAATGGACGTGAGTTTGAGCAAGCTCCGGGAGATGGTGATGCACAGGGAAGCTGGGTGTGCTGAAGTCCATGGGGTCACAAAGAGTCAGACACGACTGAGCGACTGAACTGGCTCCCTTAGTGACTCATTCCTACCAATAGGATATGGCAAACACGACTGTTTTGTGACTTCTGAGACTAAGTCAGAAAAACCATGCAGGGCTTCCCTGGTGGTCTGATGGTTAAGAATCCACCTAGCAATGCAAGGGGCATGGTTTGAGCCCTGGTCTGGGAAGATTCCACAAGCCACAGAGCAACTAAGCCCGTACACCACAACTACTGAGCCTGCACTCTAGAGCCCAGGAGCCACAACTACTGGGCCTGTGTGCAGCAAACTGAAGTCCGAGCACCCTAGAGCCTGTGTTCTGCAATGGGAGGAGACACTGCAATGAGAAACCTGCACACTTCAGTGAAAAATAGCCCCCACTTGCTGCAACTAGAGAGAGCTAACCAGTCCATCCTAAAGGAAATCAGTCCTGAATATTCACTGGAAGGACTGATGCTGAAGCTGAAACTCCAATACTCTGGCCACCTGACGGGAAGAACTGACTCATTGGAAAAGATTCTGATGCTGGGAAAGATTGAAGGCAGGAGGAGAAGGGGATGACAGAGGATGAGATGGTTGGATGGCATCACCGACTCAATGGACGTGAGTTTGAGCAAGCTCCGGGAGATGGTGATGCACAGGGAAGCTGGGTGTGCTGAAGTCCATGGGGTCACAAAGAGTCAGACACGACTGAGCGACTGAACTGGCTCCCTTAGTGACTCATTCCTACCAATAGGATATGGCAAACACGACTGTTTTGTGACTTCTGAGACTAAGTCAGAAAAACCATGCAGGGCTTCCCTGGTGGTCTGATGGTTAAGAATCCACCTAGCAATGCAAGGGGCATGGTTTGAGCCCTGGTCTGGGAAGATTCCACAAGCCACAGAGCAACTAAGCCCGTACACCACAACTACTGAGCCTGCACTCTGAGCCCAGGAGCCACAACTACTGGGCCTGTGTGCAGCAAACTGAAGTCCGAGCACCCTAGAGCCTGTGTTCTGCAATGGGAGGAGACACTGCAATGAGAAACCTGCACACTTCAGTGAAAAATAGCCCCCACTTGCTGCAACTAGAGAGAGCCTGCATGCAGCAAGGAAGACCCACTACAGACAAATAAATAAATAAATAAATAAATAATAAAATTTTAAAAAAAGAAAAGCCACACCGCTTCCCCCTGGCATGCATGTTCACCATCTGGATGCCCTGTCTTGGCACCCATCCACTCTGCTGCAACAAGCCTCAGTCTCATGCGGAGGCCAAGTGTAGGTGCTCCAGGTGACAGCCTCAATTAAGTCCAAGTCAGGTACCAGATGTGTAAGTAAAAAGTCTCCAACTGCTCACCGACTGAGTCATCCTTAGCTATTCAAGTCTTCCCACCTGAAGCCCCAGACGCTGCAGAGCAGAGGCGAGTGATCTCTACAGTCCCATTGGATTCCTGATCCACAGAATCGGGGAGCGTAAGATTTTTATTTTATACCAGTAAGTTTACAAGGGTTTGTTCTGCCGCAATAGAAAACCAGGCCACAGATCCAACAGTATCAGGGGGTCTACGGACAAAATGTTTATGTTCCCCCAGAATTCATATGTTAAATCCTAACCCCCAATGTAATAGAATGAGGAGGTGGGCGCTTTGGGAGGTGATTAGATAATGAGGGTAGTGCTTTTATAAAAGAAACCCCAGGGTTTTCCCTGGTGGTCCAGTAGTTACGACTCTGTGCTTCCACTGCAGAGGGCATGGGTTCAACCCTCAGTTGGAGAATTAAGATGTCTTAACCCTAACCAAGACCCTGCATGTCTTGTAATGCAGCAAAAAAAAAAAGATAAGACCCCAGAGAGCTCCTTTGCCCCTTCCACCATGTAAAGACACAGGGAGACCACAGCCATCTATGCACCAGGAAGAGAGTTCTCACCAGACACTGAATCTGCCACAATCTTAATCTTGAACTTCCCGCCTCCAGAACTCTGAGAATTAAATTTATATTGTTTACAAGCCACCCAGTCCATGGTACTCTGTTATAGCAGCCCAAACTGACTAAGACACACGGAAAACCTAATGTTACCAGCCTAAAACTAATTAACAAAACAAATTCTTTATAAACAGCTAAAGCAGTACAGTGAAAGCCAAATCCCAATTTAATGCTTTAAAATTCTTTCTGCTACCTTTCCCCTTTGTCAGTGTATAGTTTCATCATGTGTGGCTAATGCATATTACATGTCAGATACTTTACTAAAGCACCAAACACACTTAAACCGTTCATTTAATTCACAAGAACCCTACTTCATTTCCATTTACAGATGACAAATCTGAGGCTCAAAACAGTTACTCAGTTAATACATGGCAGAGATTTACGTGCCAAACTTTTGGCCCCAAAACAATGCACTCTGCCCACTACCCTCTAAGAGACTTAGTGAAGTGAAGTCACTCAGTTCGGGCTGTAGCCTGCCAGGCTCCTCCATCCATGGGATCTGGAATGGGTTGCCATTTCCTTCTCCAGGTGATCTTCCCAACTCAGGGATTGAACCCAGGTCTCCCAAATTGTAGGCAGATGCTTTTACTGTCTGAGCCACCAGGGAAGTCCCCTAAGAGAGTTGGCTATGTAGCAGATGCAGAAAAGCATACACAGCATAGTAAAACCATATTTTCACCACTCTCCAAATAAAAGAGGGAGGATTCCAGTGAAATTTGGTCATGGAGAGGATTCCACTGCCTCACCTCTAGTTCCTTTTTGTGATGGTGTACTCAATGCATCCATTCCTCTTTTATTTCACGGAGATGTTTAGATAAATTAATATCCTTTTCTCAGCCAGTTTTCTGTGAAACCTGTTTGTTAGCATATACACAGATAAGAGACTCCCTCCACCAAGAAACACCAAACATTAACACTGTCAATACCAACATGCATTTTAGCTGTTCTGCTGCTGCTGCTGCTAATTTGCTTCAGTCATGTCCGACTCTGTGCGACCCCATAGACGGCAGCCCACCAGGCTCCCTCATCCCTGGGATTCTCCAGGCAAGAACACTGGAGTGGGTTGCCATTTGCTTCTCCAATGCATGAAAGTGAAAAGTGAAAATGAAGTCGCTCAGTTCTGTCTGACTCTTAGCGACCCCACGGACTGCAGCCCACCAGGCTCCTCCGTCCATGGGATTTTCCAGGCAAGAGTACTGGACTGGGGTGCCATTGCCTTCTCCAAGCTGTTCTAGTTTGATTTTTAAGAGGGTGTATGCTAACTTAACACAGATG
>SJYC01138552.1:0-16861 GCA_006408675.1 Madoqua kirkii
TTTACAACCTCCAGACCTTCTTTGGATTAGTTGGAGAGTATATAAACTCATTGCTAAAACTAACAAGCGGGTACTCTTTCTACCCCCTTCTGATGCCTATGTCAGAGCTTTCTCTATTTCCTTTATACTTTAATAAAACTTTATTACACAAAAGCTCTGAGCGATCAAGCCTCTTCTCTGGCCCCAGATTGAATTCTTCTCCTCCGGGGGCCAAGAATCCCAGCATCGTGATTCAACAATCTTTCAGGGGCAGGTGGAAAAGGGGACGATAGAGGATGAGATGGATGGATGGCATCACCGACTTGATGGACATGAGTTTGAGTGAACTCCGGGGGTTGGTGATGAACAGGGAGGCCTGGCGTGCTGCAATTCATGGGGTCACAAAGAGTCGGACACCATTGAGTGACAGAACTGAACTGAACTGAACAATCTTAGAGTGTGTGGAGACAGAGCTTTCCACAACCAAGCCTCCAGATAAGGATACAATTAATCCACACCTTGATTTCAGCCTTACCATATCCTCAGCAGAGGGGCCAGCTAAAACATGCTGAGTTCCTGGCCTGTGGAAACCATGAGATGATAAATGTGTGCTGTCTCAGGCTGTTACATTTATGGGAATTTGTTACATGGCAGTAGCAGATGAACACACCAACCATGGCCTGATGTTTGGATGAGCTGAGATTCCCTTCACCTTACAGAAGAGGTCAGTTTTGATATTCTCTAGAGCAGGGCTCCCCAACCCCCCCAGCCATGGACTGCTACCAGCCTGCGGCATGTTAGGAACCAGGCTGCAGGGTGGGCTAAGCGTCATCTGTATCTACAGCCGCTCCTCATCACTAGCATTACCATCTGAGCTCCACCTCCTGTCAGATCAGCGGCTCCCACTGATCCTTTATTATGATGAATTGTATAATTATTTCATTATGTATCACACTGTATTAACAACAGAAATAAAGTGCACAATAAATGTAATGTGTTTAAATCATCATGAAACCATACCCGCCCCCCTACAAAACTGGTCATGAGTATCAAAAAAGGTTGGGGACCTTTGCTCTAGAGAGCAGGAGAGGGGCCATACAGGTAGGAAAGTATGAGACAGAGAAGATGCCCATCGCCTATGCTCCTGCAGCTGTCTGTTACCTGACCTAAACTACTTAAAACTCCACCAGATGGTCCAACTGTGGCATATCCTGTGGTTCCCAGAACTCACTCTTGACTCACCCTGACTTTCCAGAAGGAGCGCTTGGGTTCTCTCAGTTGCTGAAACCAAACTTGACCTGAGGATCTGTTCAGTTTATCTTCTGAGACCCTGCCACAATGACTGCACTTGCCACTCAGCTGTCAAAAATCTGAACAATATATACCTAACGATAAATACAGGTGGTAAACATATAAAGCAAATCAAGGGGAAATTACCCTCCAAAAATCACACTAATGGTTATCTGCTGAGGAGGAGGATGGAAAATATGATTAAAGAAGAAAACACAGGGAATTTCAAGTCACTGCAATGTTTTATTTCTTAACCCAGGTAATGCAAGTATCATTTTGTCATTATTCTTTAAATTCTCCATATATGTTTCATACAACCTTCTGTGTATATTATACTTGCTGCTACTGCTAAGTCACTTACCCCATAGATGGCAGCCCACCAGGCTTGCCCATCCCTGGGATTTTCCAGGCAAGAACACTGGAGTAGGTTGCCATTTCCTTCTCCAATGCATGAAAGTGAAAAGTGAAAGTGAAGTCGCTCAGTTGTGTCCGAACCTCAGCGACCCCATGGACTGCAGCCTTCCAGGCTCCTCCGTCCATGGGATTTTCCAGGCAAGAGTACTAGAGTGGGGTGCCACTGCCTTCTCCGATTATACTTTCTACATAAGTGCTTAACAAAAGTAGCATTATTATAAAATGAACAAGTGTAAAGACATGAAGTTAAAGATTAAATTTTCATCCTGACTGCTTTGCCCTTAAATGCGTTTTCCTAAAATTTACTAAAATGTTAAAAGTAGTGGTTGTAGGAAATTGTTGTTGTTCAGTCACTCACTCGTGTCTGACTCATTGCAACCCCATGGACTGCAGCACACCAGGCTACCCTGTCCGTTATCTCCCAGAGTTTATTCAAACTCATGTCCATTGAGTCAGTGATGCCATCCAATCATCTCACCCTCTGTCATCCCCTTCCGCTCCTGTCCCCAATAATTCCTAGCATCAGGGTCTTTTCCAACAAGTCAGCTCTTTGCATCAGGTGGCCAAAGTACTGGCAGGTTCAGCATGAGTCTTTCCAGTGAACATTCAGGGTTGATTTCCTTTAGGACTGAATGGTTTGATCTCTTTCTGTCGAAGGGACTTGCAAGGGTCTTCTTCAGCATCACAGTTCAAAAGCATCAATTCCTGTAGGAAATGGAAACCCTTATATCCAAGAATACTTCAGAATTTCCATTTTGAGAAAAAGGTAGAATATTCAATAAACAGGATTATATTGGATTCATACCTGTAATGTTATGATTTGTACATTTCTCATATTTATACACTTATATATATTTATACATTTCTCATATATGATTTATATTTTTCTCAAATATACTTCCCAAATACATTTGGTCTTCATCCACAATTCCTCGTTCACAGCTTCCCAAACCCTTGGAATTTCCTGAGCAGTAAGAGCAGTGGGATATTTGATGTCTTGTCCTAAGTTCTTGAAAAGGGGTCAGGGAAGGTGGTTTCTGGATTCCACCCAAGAATGAGGGCTGGTTGTCAGGAGATCCAACCATGTGATTAAAGGGTTGGAGCTTTCAGCCCCACCCCTCAACCTCCAGGGAAGAGCACTGGCTGGAGACTGAATCAATCAACAATGGCCAATGATCTAATCAGTCGTGTCTATGTAATGAAGCCTCCATAAAAACACAGAAAGCCAGGGTTCAAAGAGCTTTGGGGTTGATGAACAGGTGGAGATTATGGAGAGAGGCACCCCTGGAGAAGGCATAGAAGCTACAGCCCCTTTCCCCATACCTAGCCCTATGGATCTCTTCATCTGGCTATTGATTTGTATCATTTAATATTCCTCATGCTGCTGCTGCTGCTGCTGCTGCTAAGTCGCTTCAGTCCTGTCTGACTCTGTGGGACCCTATGGACTGCAGCCTACCAGGCTCCTCTGTCCATGGTATTTTCCAGGCAAGAGTAGTGGAGTGAGGTGTCACTGCCTTCTCCAATATTCCTCATACGAAACTGGTAACCTAGTAAGTAAATGGATTTTCCTGAATTCTGTGAGCCACTCTGCTGCTGCTAAGTTGCTTCAGTCGTGTCCGACTCTTAACAACCCCATGGACTGCAGCCCACCAGGCTCCTCCGTCCATGGGATTTTCCAGGCAAAAGTACTGGAGTGGGGTGCCATTTACTCTAGCAAATTAATTAAACCTGAGGAGGGAGTCACAGGAACCTCCAATTTATAATAGGTTGGTCAGACCGACAGGTAACAACTTGGGCTTGCACCTTGTGGGCCTGAGCCCTTTACCCATGGTATCTGGTTCCATCTGCAGGAAGATAGTGTCAGAATTGAATTGAATTCTCAGACACTCAGCTGGCATCCAAGAATTGCTTGTTGATGTGGGAAGTCCCTGCACACACAGACACACACACACACTGAAACTGGATCTGGGAACTCTTTTGGAATACCTCAAATCTCACATCACAATAAACTCCAGGTGGATCAAAATTTACAGGTCAAAAAAAAAAAAAAATGAAAACCTTAAAGTACGAGATGAAAATACAGGAGCATTATTTTCCAGTCTGGAAGTAGGGAAAGCCTTGGTGAACATGATGTAAACACAGAAGCTATAAAAGACAAGCTAAGTCTAAAATACATTTTTAAAATTCTGCCCAAGAAAACAAAAACGCCAAAAACAAACTCAAAAGACATGAAAACTGAGGACAACTATTTGCCTTCCTACAAATCGATAAGAAAAAAGATCACTAATGCAATTGAAAATGGGCAAAGGATATGAACAGACACTTCCAAGGAAAGAAATTCCAAATGGCTTTTAAATATATGAAAATAAAATCAACCTTCTCCATAATAAGGGAAATACAAATTAAAACTACCAGATTGGCGGATACAGATTTTGATACCACCATGAGGATGGAGGTTAGAGAAACAGATGCTCTCACATATTGCTGGTGGGAGTGTAAACTGGCTCAATCCCTGTAGAGAACAATTTGACAATATCTATCAAAATCTAAAATGCATGTTTTGGCAGGCACCATGAGTTTACACCCCAAAATCATTCCTCCATGTTCCTTGCTAACAGAGTCCAGGTGCTCAGGTGGCAATGGGCCAAGCTTCAAGCACTAAGTTTATTTGTTGATTCATTCATAATTATTAAATGCTTACTCTGTATTAGGCACTCTTCTGGGGATACAATATTAAATGAAGTTGATCAAACTTCAGCCTTCATGATAACCCTGCACTTACTGACTGAAATTCTGGAGAAGAATGGCAGCTGTGGCATTTTGATGTATATTTCAAGTAATAAATAACCATATAATTTTTCACCCAAATCAAGACATTTTTGAAAGCAAATGACACACTATTAATAAAATGCATTGGGACAAATGGAAACAAATAAGGATAGTTTCAAGTAAACTGGGAAATATGGTCACTATTAGTAATCGTGAGATAATGAGGGTTCACCATCATCTCAGCTGCTATTCTAAACTGACTCCACCAGGAAATTCTGTAAGAAAAGTAGGATCCAAACTAGTTCTGGAGAAAGTACGAATGAAAAGACACTCAACCTCTTTAATTATGAGGAAAACTGGAATTAAGTCAGTAAAGAGATGCCTTGAAGAACTTGAAATTAAGGATTTAGTCACAAGGCTTTCAAAACATATGCACCTTTGTGTGAAGTTTCAATGCAGTATGTAATTTTCCAAGCATAAATCTCCAGACATAAAACAGATTAAATAAAACATACTGCTAAGTTAAGGAAAAGCAGTAATAAACTAACAGATTTCAGTTAGTAAAAACAGCTCAGAACACTAGAATACTAAAATCCAATATCATATATGTATGGCTGAGTCCCTTCATGGTCCACCTTTTTTTATATCACATTTTTAATCAGCTACACTCAAATATAAAATTTAAAGTTAAAAAAAAAATCAATACTGTAATCACTAACCATTTTTGCCAGATAGTTTTCCAGAATGTAACCCAACAGGGATGAGAAACACTGGGAAACAATGGCCAGAGTGCTTCTGGAGAGGCTTTCTTAAGGGAAAACTTCAAAAGGGGAGTTTGCTGGAGTTGCCTCTCCTCAGACTCCAACCCTGAAAGTGGCTATAACACCCAGAGCTGCAACCATGCGGTGACGATCATGAAAATGTTACATTAAATGTTGACCAAAGCCACCTGCCTTGGCCAGGCTCAGTAATAACCTCTTGCCTGAATTGTCTCATAATGGTAGGTCCCAATAAGAAATAGGGTGCTGCTGCTGAAAACTAATGGGGAGAATTCAGAGCCAAAAGCAGGGAGGAGACGCCAGCCCATAGTATGTCTTGAAGCAAAACTAACCTGGAAGAATTCAGGAAGGGCCAAAACGAGGGAGGACTCAGGTTCAACCTCTGGGTCAGGAAGATCCTCTGGAGTAGGAAGTGGCAACCTGCTCTCCATATTCTTGCCTGGAAAATTCCCATGGACAGAGGAGTCTGGTGAGCTACAGTACATGGTGTCACAGAGAGTCAGATATGACTGAGCGACTCAGCACACACACATACAAACTTACCGATCCTTCAGTTCAGTTTAATCGCTCAGTCGTGTCCTACTCTTTTCGACCCCATGAATCGCAGCACACCAGGCCTCCCTGTCCATCTCCCGGAGTTCACTCAGACTCATGTCCATCGACTCCCTGATGCCATCCAGCCATCTCATCTTCTGTCGTCCCCTTCTCCTCCTGCCCCCAATCCTTCCCAGCATCAGAGTCTTTTCCAGTGAGTCAACTCTTCTCATGAGGTGGCCAAAGTACTGGAGTTTCAGCTTCAGCATCATTCCTTCCAAAGAAATCCTAGGGTTGCTCTCCTTCAGAATGGACTGGTTGGATCTCCTTGCAGTCCCAGGGACTCTCAAGAGTCTTCTCCAACACCACAGTTCAAAAGCATCAATTCTTCAGAGGTCAGCTTTCTTCACAGTCCAACTCTCACATCCATACATGACCACTGGATCCTTACACATTTAAAAATATTGTCTATATTAGTTGGTTGGTTGATTTTTGGTGGTTTTTTTTTGGGGGGGGGTTGGTCGCTTTTTAGTGGAAATATACTTTGAAAAAAATATGCAATTTGATGAAAATGCCATACAAAGAACTAAATTATAGACAAAAATGACCTTCAATATCAACTTTCACATTACACTGACAAAGATTAAAGTGGCAGAAATTATTGTCAGCAGTATTAAGACCCAGGTATTCAGACCCCTTTCATTGAATTTATTTGCACTCAATTCAAAGTACTGATTTATGTTTTAATTGTAGACAAAATGACTTTCTTAATGCGGGAGACCAGTATTCGATCCCTGGGTTGGGAAGGTCCCCTGGAGAAGGAAATGGCTACCCACTGCAGCATTCTTGCCTGGAGAATCCTATGGACAGAGAAGCCTGGTAGGCTACAGTTCATGGGGTCGCAAAAAGTCGGACACGACTGAGCTTCTAACACAACACAACAAAATGGGACTTCCTTCGTTTTAGACCCCAAACACCTGTGCGGAATGCTTTGAGAATTTACGTTATCGGTTTTTTAAAAATACCGACTTAGATGCCGACTTTGTTTTTCAAAAATCACTTTCCACACCTGTGGTTTCAAATACTAAACCTGCCAAGCTTGTTGGCGTGCGAGTCCTTCCTCTGAGATGCCACACATCCCGTCTGCCGCGCGTCTCTGGGGAGAGCGCCGCGTGAAATGGCCGTGATCTTCCCAGGTTACTGTCTGGCTATACCTCACTGGGACACCAGAGGGCGCGCGGAGGGCTGGCGATTGTTTTTCTCTAAATTCTGAATCAAAGTCCTCGCAGAAAACAACAAAAGGCTGGGAACACAGCGGCCAGGAGACAAAGGGACAAAGAAAAAAAGCCGCATGCCTGCTTACTGGCGTGGAAATCTGCTTCCGCATCCACCCACCTCCCTCAAGGAACTACATATAAACAACTAACGCTGCAAAATAATGAAATCTTGGCCTGACAAGGACAATCAGAGAACGGATTACTCACCCGAGTTCTAAGAAAGACTAACACTAGGTGTGTGTTTGAGGCTTCTGCTTTGCCTCATATTAGTGACTACCGGCCCACTCCCTGCCCAAAATATTTCTTGTTTTTCTGCTTTCATGAATAATACACGCACATAGTAGAAAATTTAGAAAATACAGAAAAGAAAAAAAGAGATCAACAACATAGTCTAACTTGGATACAATTACTTTGAACATTTTCACATATTCTTTCCAAACTTTTTTCAATATTTGAAATGCATAGAAAAATAGTACTCCATGTAATTTTGTGCTGGCTTTCTTCTCTTTTATATATCATGAACTTCATTTCTATCAATAAATTCTGATAACCTTACCAATCTCATGAGTGAATCACAGAATAAGGAATGTAAGGAGGGCTACAGCTTCTTCCCCAAGATAGCACCTTGAATGTCAAACTCAAGTCGTGCAAGAATTTTTCTGTTGCTTTGCATTTAGAAGAGGAAACGGGTAAGACTAAAGCAAAGAAACAGAAACTATTTCATCCCACCTCAAATAATGAACTTGTCCTTCCCAGTGGTCTGAGGATGAGTCCAAAGGGCCAGGGGAGAGTGTGTCACCAAGACCCGTGGTCTTGCAGGTGGAGCCAGTACATGCCTTAAGGTCAGACAGGTCAATCTTCACAGCTACTAACCTGCAGGTCAGCAGGTGCCCAGTCAGCCCTGGAAAAAGTCGGAAACAGCAAGCTCAGTGACCTTGAGTTTTGGGGCCAGGGCTAGCAGGTGTCTTCCTCAGAGATGGGAAAGGAAGCAGAGACCAGTCTGGGCAGATAACCACAGGGAGGTGATGAAGATCCAATGTCCCGGAACAACCACCCCCCACCCCTACTTTGACAGCTAATCACTCAGTCCTCAGTACATTAGTACGCAAGGGGGAAAAAGGAGGGTAGGAGCAGGGGCGAAGAGTGGTGTTCTCAGCCCTGGAGCTCTCTGAACCTCTGTCTCCACGTCTGTAGAAGTGAAAGGGAAGAAAAGATCTAAGGTTCCTGCCAGTCCCTCAGAGTCTGTGATTTCTTACCATCCCCAGCTGTGCACAAAAATGAGAGATGAAGATGGTCCCTGCCTCCTGCAACACAAAAGTAGCAGCCCCTCTCTTTCCAGGTGCCACAAGTGGTAAAGAATCTGCCTGTGAATGCAGGAGATACAAGACACACAAGTTCAATCCCTTGTTCAGGAAGATCCCCTGGAGAAGGAAATGGCAACCCACTCCAGTGTTCTTGCCTGAAAAATTCAAAGGACAGCGGCCTGGAGGACTACAGTCCATGGGGCTGCAAAAGAGTCGGACACAACTGAGCATGCATGTATATGTATATACATATAAATTCCCAAACTCCTTCACAAGTTCTGTGCTTTAGCACTTGGTGTTTCTGCCATGAAGAACTGCTGGAAAATATTCCTCCTTTTCTTTCAAAGTTTATCATCCTTTGCACACCCAGCTAGGATTTTTCCAGGTACCTGAGGCAGAGGTACTCCTTCCTTCATTGTGATTCCGTACTATTTTGCACATACTTCCATCACTTTCTACCTGTGTAACCGTAGCCGTCCTATATCTCTTTACTCATCTGTGAAAGGGAACAGTTATTGTACCAAACTCAAAGAATTATAATAGGATTAAATGGCTAATAGACGTAAAGCACTTAAAGCAGAGCCTACACTTATCAGGCCTTAAAAAGCATCCCTATGAACAAAGTTAGTAGAGGTGATGAAATTCCAATTGAGCTATTTCAAATCCTAAAAGATGATGCTGTGAAAGTGCTGCATTGATTATGCCAGTAAACTTGGAAAACTCAGCAGTGGCCGCAGGACTGGAAAAGGTCAATTTTCATTCCAATCTGAAAGAAAGGCAATGCCAAAGAATGTTCAAACTACTGCACAATTGCACTCATCTCACATGCTAGTGAAGTAATGCTCGAAATCCTCCAAACCAGGCTTCAATAGTACATGAACTAAGAACTTCCAGATGTTCAAGCTGGTTTTAGAAAAGGCAGAAGAACCAGAGATCAAATTGCCAACATCCACTGGATCATGGAAAAAAGCAAGAGTTCCAGAAAAACATTCAATTCTGCTTTATTGACTCTGCCAAAGCCTTTAACTGTGTGGATCACAATAAACTGTGGAAAATTCTGAAAGAGATGGGAATACCAGACCACCTGACCTGCCTCTTGAGAAACCTATATGCAGGTCAGGAAGCAACAGTTAGAACTGGACATGGAACAACAGACTGGTTCCAAATAGGAAAAGGAGTCCATCAAGGCTGTATATTGTCACCCTGCTTATTTAACTTCTATGCAGAGTACATCATGAGAAACGCTGGGCTGGATGAAGCACAAGCTGGAATCAAGATTGCTGGGAGAAATATCAATAACTTCAGATATGCAGATGACACCACCCTTATGGCAGAAAGTGAAGAAGAACTAAAGAGCCTCTTGATGAAAGTGAAAGAGAAGAGTGAAAAAGTTGACTTAAAACTTAGCATTCAGAAAATTAAGATCATGGCATCCGGTCCCATCACTTCATGGCAAGTAGATAAAGAAACAGTGGAAACAGTGGCAAACTTTATTTTGGGGGGCTCCTAAATCACTGCAGATAGTGACTGCAGCCATGAAATAAAAAGACACTCCTTCGAAGAAAAATTATGAACAACCTAGACAACATATTAAAAGCAAAGACATTACTTTGCTGACAAAGGTCGTCTAGTCAAGGCTATCATTTTTCCAGTGGTCATGTATGGACGTGAGAGTTGGACTGTGAAGAAAGCTGCTGCTGCTGCTGCTGCTCAGTCACTTCAGTCGTGTCTGATTCTGTGCGACCCCATAGATGGCAGCCCACCAGGCTCTGCCATCCCTGGGATTCTCCAGGCAAGAACACTGGAGTGGGTTGCCATTTCCTTCTCCAATGCATGAAAGTGAAAAGTGAAAGTGAAGTCACTCACTCGTTTCTGACTCTTAGCGACCCCGCAAACTGCAGCCTACCAGGCTCCTCCATCCATGGGATTTTCCAGGCAAGAGTACTGGAGTGGGGTGCCATTGCCTTCTCCCAAAGAAAGCTGAGCACCAAAGAATTGACGCTTTTGAACTGTGGTGTTGGAGAAACTCTTGAGAGTCCCTTGGACTGCAAGGAGACCCAACCAGACCATTCTAAAGGAGATCAGCCCTGAATGTTCATTGAAAGGACTGATGCTGAAGCTGAAACTCCAGTACTCTGCCCACCTGATGCGAAGAGCAGACTCATTGGAAAAGACCCTGATGCTGTGAAAGACTGAAGGCGAGAGGAGAAGGGGAGGACAGAGGATGAGATGGTTGGATGGCATCACTGACTCAATGGACATGAGTTTGAGTAAACTCTGGAAGTTGGTGATGGACAGAGAGGCCTGGCTTGCTGCAGTTCATGGGGTCGCAGAGTCGGACACAACTGAGCAACTGAATTGAACACTTACCAGGTTCTCAATAAGCCTGGCCTATGCCTCCACCAGAGCACTTAACAAACTGTATTTTAATGTATCAGTCAAAGGGTCTACCTCCTGCATGATCTGAGTTCCTCAAGGTAGGATGTGAGTCTTATCCATATCGTTGTCCCCAGTGCCTAGCTCCATGCCTGGCACAAAGAATAAATCAATAAGGGTCAGTTGTGCCTTTTAATATATATTTTATTTATTTCACTGTGCTGCATCTTAGTTGCAGCATGCAAACTCATGTTGAGACCTATGGGATCTTAGTTCCCCAACCAGGGATCAAACCCTGGGTGTGACCCTTAGTCACTGAACCATCAGGGACATCCCCATGGGTGTGTTTTTAATGAGAAGGAAAAGGCTGATTGAACTACAGGGGGTTATGCTTTTGTCTCTCAGTTTTAACTGTGGATTATTGGTTAAATAAATCAGTCCAGGAAAAAATGAAGTATACTTTTTTTCCCCTTAATAATCTAAACATGTACTCATCTAAGTCTGTCTTCCAGACCCAAACCATAAACATTAACTGAATTTTAATGTTTAGGGAGGGTTAATTCTCATATTTGCATGGGAAGCTCAGTGATTTAATATATAAAAATAATGTTTCTGTGAATGAACAATTATAGAATCCAGAAGCTACTCAGAAGCAATTTAGACTCTTCTTTAATTGTGGTAAGAAGGGCAGGGAAGAAGAAAGGTTGAGCAGTGAGTTAGCCCAAGTTCTTATTTACATTATGCCCAAAAGTTGGGTTGAGAAAGTGAGCATAATACAGAAAAAAGGGAAGAGACATGAGAAACCAGGTCATGCATGCTATGAAAAAAAACGTTATTAAAGAGAATAAAAATACAAGATGCTGACACTCATATATATCACACATATATTTGCTATTTCCCAAGGCATATATCAGATATGATATATCTGGTAAAAAGACTAGTAATCAGAATGTACAAAAAACTTTCAACAATTCTATAATAAAACAACCCAATTCTCAAATGGCCAAAGACTTGGATACACAAATAAATCCATGAAAATATGCTCAGCATCATTAATTATGAGGGAAAGGCACATTAAAACTATAGTGAACAGAGAGTCGGGGAGGGCTGCATTAGGAACTTGAGTCTAGCAAATGCAAACTATTATATATAGAATGGACAAACAACAAGGCCCTATTCTAAAGCACAAAGAACAATATTCAATATCCTGTATTAACATAATGGAAAAGAATGTGAAAAAGAAAATAGATATATGTGTAGATATATGTATAACTGAATTACTTTGCTGGATACCAGAAACTAATACAACATTGCAAATCAACTATACTTCCATTAAAAAAAATTAATATCAACATCACAAAAAAATTAACTACAGTGAGATCCCACTACACCTCTATTGTTGTTGTTGTTAGTCACTCAGTTGTGTCTGACTCTTTGTGACCCCATGGGCTGTAGCCTGGCAGGTTCCTCTGTCCATGGGATTCACCAGGCAAGAATACTGGAGTAGGTTGCCATTTCCTTCTCCAGGAACATGTCTTATTAGAAAGGCTCAGATAAAAAATACAATAGCAAGTGCTGGCAAAGATATGAGACAATAAAAACTCTAATATATTGTTGAGAGAAATGCAAAATGTTACAACCACTTAGGAAAACAGTTTGGTAGCTTCTTGTGAAGGTAAAACCCTAAGACTCAGCATTCTCATTTAGCTATTGACCCAAGAGAAATGAATATGCATGTCCACACAAAAATCTGTACACTAATGTTTGTAATAGCTATTTTGATACTAGTCAAAAACTAGAAAAAATGCAAATGTCCATTAACTAGTGAGTGTATAAACAAACACCCATACAATAGAACACTAATCATCAATTTAAAAATACTACTGATACATGAGACAATAAAAACTCTAATATATTGTTGAGAGAAATGCAAAATGTTACAACCACTTAGGAAAACAGTTTGGTAGCTTCTTGTGAAGGTAAAACCCTAAGACTCAGCATTCTCATTTAGCTATTGACCCAAGAGAAATGAATATGCATGTCCACACAAAAATCTGTACACTAATGTTTGTAATAGCTATTTTGATACTAGTCAAAAACTAGAAAAAATGCAAATGTCCATTAACTAGTGAGTGTATAAACAAACACCCATACAATAGAACACTAATCATCAATTTAAAAATACTACTGATACCCACAACATAGATGACTCTCAAAAGCACAATGCCAAGTGAAAGAAGCTATATTCAAAAGGCTACAAACTGCACAGGTCCATTAATATGACATTCTGTAGAAATGAAAATCTGATCCATGGTGCCTGGGACTGGAGGCAGAGGACTCACTGTAAAGGGCCATAAGGTGACTTTCTGATGAAAGTGATGGAAATTGCCCATAACTTGACTGTAGTGAAAATTTACAGAATGGTATGCCTAAAAAATGAATTGTTCTGTTTGTAAATTACACCTCAATAAATCCTAAAAATAATATATAAATAGTAATGAATCAGAAAAACATCTACTTTTGCTTTATTGACTACCCAAGGCCTTTGACTCTGTGGATCACAATAAACTGTGGAAAATTCTGAAAGAGATGGGAATACCAGATTACCTTACCTGCCTCCTGAAAAATCTGTATGCAGGTCAAGACGCAACAGTTAGAACTAGATATGGAACAACAGACTGGTTCCAAATAGGAAAAGGAATACATCAAGGTTGCATATTGAGAGTTAGTGATGGACAGGGAGGCCTGGCGTCCATGGGGTTGCAAAGAGTCGGACATGACTGAGCAACAGAACTGAACTGAATGAATCAGAGGGCAAGGTTCTTAAAACAGCCTAAGAGACTTTGTCTCACTTCCACTGGCCTTTCAGCCTTGTCTCTTCTGTGACCTTCCTCATGCTCCCTGGTCATGTCAGCCTTCTTTCAACCCCTATGCTCACATTTCCTCAGTTCCTATAACCTCTGCATATCCAGTTCCACCTACCAAGAAAGCTCTTTCTTCTGCATCTTCTTAAAAACTGCCACAGTTGTAATTTTACATTTTTGTTGTTGTCGTTGTAGTTATTCTGTGTCTCCACTATTAAAATGGAAGCTCCGTGAGGTCAAGGTCTGTCTTTGTTCATCACCATATCTCCTGCCCTTCCACACTGTGCTGGTACAATGACCAGTACAACGAATATTCAGCTATTACATTCAACTGCCTTCTGTATGTCTCAGCCTTAACACATTCCAAACTAAAATGCTTCTTATCCCCCAAAATACTGCTCCACTGGCAGAGCTGCCATGTTGCAGAATTCAAGGAACGATGGCCACAGAGTATCCAAGGTGGCAAGAATACACAGAAGAACTGTACAAAAAAATCTTCATAAATAAATAAAATTTGAAAAAACAAATCTTCATGACCAAGATAATCATGATGGTGTGATCACTCACCTAGAGCCAGACATCCTGGAATGTGAAGTCAAGTGGGCCTCAGAAAGCATCACTACAAACAAAACTAGTGGAGGTGATGGAATTCCAGTTGAGCTATTCCAGATGATGGAATTCCAGGTGATGGCCTGCCTTATTACCAGCTGTGCTCCTGACATTGGACTCTCCATATGAATAGTGTGCTCTGAAGTTGAGTGCTATTCTTCTTGACTTCAACTGATGGTAACTCTATTCTGTCATCAGGCCAAAAATTTTAGAAGTGTCTTTGATTCCTCTTTCACACCTTACAGTAACTTAACCAGGAGATTCTATTGGCTCTACCTCTAAATTATATCAGCTCTTTTCACATTCCCAACCACTCCCACCCCAGCATGAACCACTATCACTATTGCAATAGACCTCTTTGGTCTCCTTGCTGCTTCTCTTGTCATGATCATCTACTCGCAACTGAAGAGCTAAGAACTCTTTAAAACATAAACTAAAAACTTCCCTGGTGGTCCAGTGGCTATGATTCTGTGCTCCCAGTGCAGGGGCCCAGGTTCAATCCCTGATCAGGGAACTAGATCCTACATGCTGCAAGTAAATATCCCATGTGCCACAACTAAGACCTGGGGCAACCAAGTAAATAATAATTTTTTAAGTTAAATAAGTTTAAAAAAAAAAAAACATAAACCAGACCATGTCATTTCTCTGTTCAAAGTCCCATAATAGCTCCCTATTTCTCCTCAAAATAAAAGCCAAAGTCTGCAATGAACTTTAAGGTCCCACAGGCTTCCCAGATAGTTATATAACTACACCTCTTACTTCCCTCAAGTCTGTTCAAATGTTACCTTCTTAAAATGAGGCTTACTTTGACCATTCTATTTAAATTGCCACTCTCCAAACCCATTTACAGTGCCATTTTTTAATATTTGCACTCTTGTCACCATCTAACATTTATTTATGATCATCATCATTTTTGGTCTGTCCTCCTTCTGTTAGAATATAAGCTCCACAAGAATAAACCTGTTCTTATTAATTAAAACCTTGTGCATCTAAAGCAATGGTGGGGATATTGGAGGCTCAATACTGAATGAAGAGCTGCAGTGTCTGCTAAGGAATAGAGATTAGTAAATATTAGTATAGGAATAAGTGTCACATACAAAGTGATAGAAGCTTTTCTCTCCATGATTCATATTTCTTTGGTAATATACATATATGTGGAACTGTGCAGCAGGGTAAAAACTGCACAAATTTGCAGTCAAGGTTTGAGTGATTCCTGGCCTCTCACCACTTCCTACCTGTATAACTACACAAGATTCTCTTATTGGAATAAAACACTCGCCCTGTGACCTCATGGGGCTTGTTGGGAAGATAAATGGGAATAGTTTTGCAAGCTATCCAAACAGTTTAGAAAAGCAATATTCAAAACTTTCAGTAACATCATTGCCATCATACTGTTTACCTCCAAAGAATGTTCTGTGCCCTCTGTACAGCCAGTCCAATTTTAACCTTTACTTTCTCCCAGTGCTGACACTGAGAAACCTCTGAGCTCCCTTACCCTGTTCAGGTTAGTTACCCTCTCTCTTCCTTTCCATTTTAGGAAGATGGACAGCAGGTGTGGAGTTCCCTGCTCCACGACCTCTGCTGACTCAGGCTGCTTCTTCCTGTCCCTAGGGAGGATAAGAGAGGAGCATACAACACACGGGTGGCTCCTGGCATAGCTTTGCTGAGGTGGAGAGGATGGTGTCTTTTCTGAAAGGACAAAGATTAAGGCTCTTCTTCCACAGTGTGGCTGCTGCTGCTGCTAAGTCGCTTCAGTCATGTCCAATTGTCTACGACCCCATAGACAGCAGCCCACCAGGCTCCCAGTGCAAACAGTTCTGGAGACCTGGTTTCCCATTGCCCTACAGCCCTCCAACTGAGAGATCTGAGGCAAGTCCCTTCAATTTTAACCAGAAAAGGACATCATAATAGTTATCACAGGGCCCTTTGGACTTCGCAAGAGTTATTGGAGGGTCAGAAGTAGGAGGAGGCCCAGGGACACTGAGTTTTATTGAAGCTCTGGGTGTATTTAAGAGTGAAAGAAAGAAAAAAGCGCCAAAACAGGTTTTAGAAATTGTCAGTGTTTTTTTTTAATGTGTTTAAATCCAAAATCACTTTCATCAGATGGAAAACACCATGCAACTTGTGCTCTATAAAAATATACTAATTCACAGTACAAGGACTGTGTCTTAAGAGACATAAATTTAAGTTCTATAATAAAAAGTTTTAATCGTGTCAGTTTGTAACCATATATTCCCTTATTTAAAGTTGCCATGGGAAGTTTGTAGGTGAAGCCCTCTTGATTCTCCTGAGAACGAGGTTGGTCCTGTTTAAGAAAAGGCTCAGGATAATACAAATTAATGTTAGTGTACTTTCCTAACCCTAAGTTTAATCAATGGCACATCCTTAGTTTTGAATTATTTAAATGTATTATTATTTAACCATGTAAGTATTTGTCATTTCCGATTGAACTGTAGATGCCTCAGGAAAAAGACCTAAATTCAAGAAAAATCAGCGAATACAATTTCCTTTAGCCTACGTGAATCCTTTTGTGTCTCAAAAGCTCACAAACTGTTAGAAGAGGCACTGGACCACAGAGCAACTCTGACTGCCCGGGACATCTGGCAACCATATGATATTTTTGAACTTCGACTAAAGAAAGAAAATATAAATTGTGGAAGTAAAGC